>OOFE01046322.1:0-23599 GCA_900323365.1 Monocentris japonica
GAAGGGGCTGTGAGAGGGGGCGGAGGGAGCCAGGAGGGGAAGGCTGCCGGCGGAGGAGAATGAGGCTTGCTGCGGAGGGTAAGAGAGTCGTGTACTAACTACTGGCAGGCACGCTGCATTCACGTACACTTCATGAGATTAAAACACATGGTCCACCAATTACCCCCATTACCACTATAGAGCTAACGTCGTTATCTGGCTTCAAACTGTATTATAAAGAGGACTTCAAAATTGCCAAATGTTTTCCATACGTCAACAGTGGTCAAGCGAACACTAAAAAACTTGCGCCAAGTTGGCTTTCCATTAAGCTAGCCAAATATACAGTTGCTGAAGGTGTAACATTACGGGTAATTAACTACATTAGGTCAAGAAGACAAAATAAAACACTCGAGTGTAAAATAAAAATCTGAATTAGAACACACGACCGGAGGCTTACCAAAGCAGATTTAGTTGCTATACTTGTGTTATCAACCATGCTTCTCTCCGTCAGATGCGCCGAAATATCAACCGGGTCACGAGAGTCTCCTTTCTGAGTCAGATTTGATAAAGTTCGGCATTCAACATCCAGATATCTGCTTCTCGATAGTAGCTGAATAAATAAATAGTTGGAAGTGTGTTGGTGTTGAATGTTGGGAGACCGGAGCTGCTCTTCGCAACAAGTGGCAACTGTAGTGAGAATGACCTCTGGAGGCAGAGATCAGCCCTCCTACTCCATCTGCTAACAACACGTCAATACTAGGATAAATATGGAGGGCAGGGTCGGCTGACAAGGCAGGGACACAAACTTAAACTACAGCATACAACGTAGGAATGGGAACACCAACGAGCTTTGAATGAAACCCACCCCTTACTATAGCAGCGAACCTGTGCTTACAAAAAAAAAGTAAAAGATATAATACAGAATACAGATTTCATTTATTTATGTGTTAATTTCGTTTCAAATTCTTTTCAGATTTTAATAGACATGAAAAACACATTCTAGGTGCAAAATAAATGTCTTTTTGTAACTTTTGCAAAGATGAATCTTATTTAGTAAGTTTAGTATTGATCTAAACTTACAAGCTAGGAAGGGAAAAAAATAAAACACTGCCCAAACTGGGCAGTCCTTAAAAACGTTTTTGCAGAGACTGCCCAGTTTGATCTTTCCTGGACAATGTCACTTTTTTTTGCATCAACATTATCATGACCTCAGAGGGCAGAGGAGCACGAACCCTCATGTTACATCTCCTCCATATAGCTTGACTGTCTCACACTGTCAAAGTCTTGTAGAAAGTCTTGCTGTGTTGCTCTTCGGCTTTCTTAGAGATTATGTCTTCAGAACCTCTATCTATAGGCAAGTAAACCTTAAATTTACAGCGGATGTCTGCATGTTAAGAAATAATCTAATAACCTAATCTGCAAAGGCTACTAAACCTCAAGTTTTGGAATAAAAGAAACACAACTAGCACAAACAAATCAGTGTCAACATTTTTATTTTAAAATATCATTCATTCAAATAATTTAGGACACATCTTTCTAGGATGCAACCGTTGCATTTACAGTGCTGGAGAAAATTAAAATCTCAATGCCTAAGTGACAGGCGCCTTTGGCCTTTCTAGTATTATATTCCATAAAGTATGTCCCATCAAATCTATATTTATTCATAATTATATCCAAATCTTAGCAAAGCAGTCCTGTTTTGAATCATACCTGTATTCACTTAAGATTTTTGACAAAATTATGTTTAAAGTGAAGAACAGTTATATAGATGTATATATAGATGCCTGTGGTGTAAACATAATTGCTATATACCCTGCAATTGCCCAACAGTTACTACAATGACCCTACAATTAAGGCTCCCTCTGACATACCATATGTCATTTGGGTGAAGCAAATCAATTATCATCAGTGTTGGTTTGGTAATCTCTGCTAGAAACAAAAGAAAAACCGCAAAAAGAGCGCTGGTTTGGCCAAATATAGGAAAACCCTTTTATAAATAGTTTCAAAGGAGAACCTTTTCCTGAAACGAGGTGGTTCTGAAACGCAGGATGCTGTGTCTGTGTCTGCTGTCCACTTCAGCTTGAAATACTTCATTGTGCCTGACATCATTTTTGAAAGGATTTTCCAAGGATATGAACACAAAAACAGCTTCATGTTGCACTTGTTCATAACACAGTAGCCAATACAATATAGAAAGTTACATCAAATACAATAAACAACTGGCCACAAACCACATTTTAATCTGTAATAATGTGATAATAATAATAATTACAATTATAATAATAACATTAATACATTTGTTTATTTTGTAAATTTATAAAATAAGAGGTTACAACAAAGACAAAAACACTTAATAAAATTAAAATGAAATGCGATAAAACATAAACATTAGAAAGTACATCACATAAAATCAGTGCAAATGAACCATTAACCAGTAATAAACGTTCCCCCTGCATAAACTAATGATTTGTCAATTGTGTTTTTGTGTCTTTCTCGTCTTTGAATAGACGCACCCAGCACAGAGTTCTTTTTCATTTTGAGAAAAAGACCGCTGGCCATCAACTCTTTCCTCTCTTCATCTTTTTCCGCAACAGCCAGTTTTCCTGGGTCAGGCCTCTCCTGTCATTTCTGGAGTAACAGAGTGTAGCAGTGCTAACAGTACAACTCCACATCTTCTACCAGCAGAAAACTAGAGCCACAGCCAGGATGAAATAACCTGACACTGAGTTGTATCTATCAACGCATGGAAATCATTTTTGGGGCGTTTTGAATCTGACCAAAAGCCTCTGTGTGCAAATAAGTTCACAATCTACCAATAAAACAAGGATTCTAACCATTCTGATGCCATTTTCAATTCAAATCTTTATCGATTCCCTTACCAATTCCTATTAGATCAATTCTTAGGGGGGAAAAACGACATACAGCGTTAATGAAGTTCCCTAACGTCAAAATACAACGTTGTTTGCGAGTAATGGCACACCGAAAGGCCCCAAAACGCTGTTGCGAATCTGTAGGAACGAACACCATACAGCTGTGCAACAGACTCTTGGCTTCGATAAGAGGAACGATAGTACAGGAGCTTATCCATTCCGAGGATTTGGGCTATTTGGAACCAGGACTAAACTCAAACCGGTTCTTGATACCCAGCCCTACTCCTTTCTGGCTGAAGGTGTGCTAATCTTCAGCTGGTGTGGTCTTCCATCGTTGTGAAAACCTACAGACTCTTGGGTCACAATGGCATGTGGTTTGAGACCACTGCACTGAACTCTCCAGGGGTACAAATGGCAGTGTGGAGCTCGGGAAGACTAGCGTTCACTAAGGCATCAAAAATGGGGATCAATGGGGATAAATAATACGGTCTGAAGGGCTTTTTCTATGCTTTAAAGTAAAACTCTGTATATTAATAAATCTCTGTTTTGCTACTCTCTGTCACCGAAAGCTCATAAAAGTTCATGAAAGCTTTTAGATTTTGCTGTCCCACTCGGTGTCAGGTAGGTCTTTCCTGGGAAAAATCTTCTGGCACTTGCACCCATTCTAGGGAGTGGCCAGTCCAGTTCAATTACTTGAAGACTTGTGTTGGGGCTCAGGAGGGTATGGCAATCCATTGGACTGTACCAATTCACAAGATTAATTGATGCCCATGTCATTTCTGTCTCTGACCCCCCACATCTGTCTCAGTTTTGCATGTGCATCCTTTGCAAATGAACATTTTGTCTGGCTTTATTTGTACATGCAACATGCAAGTATAAGACGCAAGCAGCAAACAAGTGAAACATCTCTGAAGGCAATGCTTGAGACCAAATTGCCAACGAAACTGCCCTTACAGATGCATGTGTGTATGGGAGAATATGAGCGGTGCCTGGTGAATAGTGGTATTTCTTTTCAATTCACTGAATTAATTTCTTTTATCCACTCAAGGAATGACCACAGTGGTGCCATGGCAATGAAAATTCAGTGAGGTTTAAGAAACTACTTTCTTGGAGTAGCATGTCCAGGCCCTCCTTAATACCTTTTGGGAAAGTGCCCTTGGTTATACCCCGAGAGAGTTTCTGCATTACACAGGTCTTGCACCAGGAGTCGAATCTTTCACTCCTTCGACATCTGACATGTAAAGATCCATTACAGAGGTTTTGACTGCTCTACTCCCCTATGCCTTTTTGAAATGCAACTGTGCAGCCCGGGGGTCGGCTCAAGGAAGGGCTTGTGAGCAGAAAGGGCTGTTAAATTCTTGCACAAAATGCCCCATAATATCAAAATTACAAGTGGAGATTTGAACCTCTAGAATCAGCAACAAACTGCAACGAATCCAAATTAGAGGAGCAAATTCTTCACTGCTGCAATGACAATGGTACAAGTAGGTTTTGTTCATGTAATATATATATTATCCAATTATCTATTGTTTATAGCATTTTATTTCATTATCATCTCATTTTGTCATACATTTATGTGTTTAGTTGAATCCAACAACTTTAAGTGTTCAATACTTTTGAAATACTGGGCCAGTCCAGTGGCTCTAGTAACGATGTTCTGGATGTGTTTCTCAGTGTTCTTTAGCATTAAGTTAACAAAATTTTGAAGAAAAAGGTGTGAAAGTTGCTTGGAACAGCATTTCACAAACAATGTCATGTGTCAAGACGTTTTGTGGTAATTACACTGTTGCCCATAAAGTTGGAATAAAATATTTTTTACCTCTTCTCATGAAATGATTGTGACAATGTGATTTATTCTTGATAGATAAAGTGTATATCTTCTCAAAACTTTATTGATCAATCTCTTCCAAACATATCACAGTGAAAATTAAACCACAAGCCAAATTGGGGGTATAGGAATAAAAAGAGGAATGTGTCTGAAAATAAAATGATTCCAACTTCATGGGCAACAGTGTATTTGCTAATTAATAGGATTACCATCACAAGCAGCCATAACTACTTTATTTTTCTATTTAAAATTTTACATTTATACAGCTTTCATCAGTCAAGCAATTACAAATAAGCCTCAGAGGTTGAGGTAAATTGGCTTGCATTACAGAGGGATCACACTGTGTGCTGTAGAATAGTGCTACCTAGTGCCCAGCTAATAACACTTCACCAGAACAAGGTCAAGCCAAATTTAAGACTTTTAAAACCCTTTTAGTGCTGCCTAGAATTGAATTTAAGACCAATAAAACATTTTTAAAAAGAAATGAATCAGCTTATTTCTGACTGAGCATAGCAAATAAAAGCTGTGAAACTATAAATGAGCAGCATAAGAAAAAGGACACTAGGAAGTTAATTATTAAGGGATTATTAAGTACAGTTGTGTTTAGTAAAGCAGACAGAATGCTTATTGTTCTACTCACCTGTTCTGCATTAATCTAAGAGTGGACATGAAGCACAAAGTAATCTGTTATTGCATGGTGAAAAAATAAATAAATAACACCTCTAATAACTGGATTTAAGACATTTTAATAGTTTTCAAGGCCTTAAATTTAATTTGATTTGATAATTTGAAGGGTATTTTGGACTTTTCAACGACCTGCATTGGATCTTCAGGTGTTATACAGTAGTTGTGGGCATTCAGAAAAACAGCATCACTGGAGCATAACTATTAGTGTCCTTTCCAAAGTGCAATCACTTGAAAAAGTGATATTACACTAATGTCTGTGTTTTCACCAATTATTTCTTAAAGGTCTGAGTATACTAAAATGCTAGAGGTGAGATATAAAGAACTCCACTGTCCTCACACTGTTTCTGTTTCTTTAATATTTTGTGACTTCAGTTTTTTTTTTACGTTCTAATGCCATTACTATGTCACCATACTTGTTTTTATGCTGGGCTGTAAGGCAGAGCACTATATAATACCCCCGGGTGTTTTGAAATGTGCATGCTTGGAGGTGTGGCTCAGCCAGTGGACTGACCTGAATAGCCTGAGAGAGATACTTCACCTGCAAATGTTGCTGATTTTCTAATCAAGGTAAGTGGCTCATCATTACAGAATTGAATTATTTAACTTATTTTGGATTTTTTTTTTGCTCATTTTATGACTCTTTAGTTGTTACTGAGTTTGGAGCTAATGTTATCTTTATTTTTGTTTACTTTGGCATTTTGAGTTTTTGGTTAGGTTGGATGATTAAATCAAATGGTTTAAAGCTGCATTATGTAACTTACTCTTTGGCCAAGTGGCAGCGAGAGGTAACTGTTTAATCCAGCTTTCCGTAGTGATAGCCGAGGCGCTAGCTCACTCACTGCTGCTTTGGAGCTGTATGTGTCCAGTTCCTATGTTTTGATTCATAACTTCCTGTGTTCGGAGAAAACCTTCCCAGGCATTACAGATAACTTGATGGAAACTACTGACCGTACGGTTCATATGGGTGGAAGAAAACTCACAGGCTGATAACACGGTTACAGACTCTGGAATGGACACGATTACGAGTAGGGCGGGTATATTACTGGAGGCAAGTAATTTGGGAGCACAGGGGAAGAAGCTACAGGTTCTGTTCCTGTGGCTGGGAAAAAGGTGACAACCCTGAGGGGCTTTAAAATACTTCAAGGCAAGAACAGGTGCTTGGTAAAAGGAGTGTAGGGACCCACTGATCAGTACTGCTTGAGAAGTCAGTCAAGTTAGTATACCCCTGTCACTGAGGAGGCATGCAGCAGCACCGAAACGCAGGGTTTGGAGAGCAGGCCAGTTAGTCAGCCAAGCAAAGAAAAAAGGAAAAGATTAGTGATAATTAGGCTACTGAGAGGAGGGAATGGGAGTCCGTTAACACAGATTTGAGAAGGGCGCTAGATAGGTTAAGAGGTACAGCTGAGAATGAGTTAGAAAAAATCGGAGTAAATAGGTTTGAGTTTATGAAAAAAGAGAGGAGGCAGTTTTAGAACCAAAGAACTCTAGATGACAGCAAGATATACAACAACTAGTTAAGGAAAGGAGGCATTTTAGAAAGCAATGATGGAAGGCTTTAGAAAGTGAGAAAGAAAAATCACGAGCATTTAGGAGAGTAGAGAATCTTAGGAAAAAGAGAATGAGCAAGGACATCCTTTTTCAAGGATCCCTTTAAATTTGTCATTATTTACCGAGGAAAAGAGTGATAGTCTGGGAGCGTCAAAGCAGGAGTTAGAAAATCAATTAGATAGGGCGTCCCCCAGACATCCCACCAACACCAAATGGATATTAGGCCACCATAGTGGAAGGAGGTGCAAAGTGTAGTTAGTTGTGCAAGGGCATCATCATCCCCCGGGGCTAATAAACTCCCTTATTGGCTGTACAAGAGTGCACCTGATGTTCTGAGATTTTTATGGAAGCTAACTAGAGGTAGCAAGGCAAAAACAAACAATTGCTAGGTCGTAGTGTAGAGCAGGAGGAATTTAAATTCCTAAAGAGAAGGAATCATCAGATATTGTCCAGTTTAAGTCCATATGCCTCCTTAATGTAGAAGGGACCATTTCCTTTAGTGTTATCTTCATAGTCAAAGGGAAACTGTCTTCCAAAACATGTTACATAGCAATCCCTGCAATATCTGAGAAGCCCGTTAAAAGCTTAGGGAGATGCTACAGTGGGAGCCTAAATGACAAGGAGCAGATTCTGGAGTTACGACAGTGTTTGTTAGGAGTTCAGCAGTCTTATGGCCTGGAGGTAGAAACGGGACCAGATGCTCTGGTACCGTTTGCCAGACGGCAGCAGAGTGAAAAGTTTATGACCAGCGTGGGAAGGGTCTGCAAGGATGCTTTTGGCCTTGCTCAGACATCTTCTGGTGGAGATCTCCTTCGCGGCTGGCAAAGGTTGAGCAGCTAGAGAAATTGATCTGCTCATGTGTTAGGAAATGGCTTGGAGTCTCACACTGTCTTAGTAACTCAACACGTGGCTTGTTGAGTTACTGTCTAGCTCATCAGTTTAAATGTGTAAAAGTGAGATTGGAGACGACACCAACAGACTACAGATAGAATGGTTAGAAGTGTGGCACCTACTTCAGTCGTAAGGCAAAAATGGAATCCCGGAGAGGCAGTTCAGCAAGCACAGTCAGTTCTAAGGCATAGGGATATTGTAGGACAAGTACAACAGAATCGAAGGGGGTTTAGGGATTAGCACAGGCAAACCTATGTGGAGAAGGCAACACTGGGAAATGTCAGTGGATTTAGGCAAACGACTTGGAATCCCACAAGCACTAGTTTAAGACTAGACGTAGTACTATGGTGTTCTGCTGCTAACTCAGCATACCTAAGATTCTTTCTTTCATGTGCTTTGTCGACTGCATCTTCCCGTGGCACCGTAAGCTCCACTAAGTAAACAGTCCCTGAACGTTCTAACTGTGACATGTTCATGTGTAACCTCAGTGTGTGCTGGAAAAACTTGCTAACTTAGCTGGCTAGCTACTTAAACACAACAGTGTCAGTGGTTAATCTAGTAAAGGCTTCAATGTATTCCCCATACAGTTTAGGTTAGCTACATGCAATGGGGTCAATTCAATAATGGCAACCTCAGATTTGACAATTTCTTGTGGTCAGCTGTGCTATAGCCACTGTTAATGTATTTGAAGGAAATAGACATATTTATCTTAGCTTTGCAGCCTGAGTACATTATTTTAATTGTTGCATCTGTTTTGTGATGGATATTTTCTTTTCCTCTTTACTTAGAGTCAGCTGGATTCAAAGAGCCACCAGCGAAAAATCATAATGATCACTGGTTCCTCATTTTATACTCTACATTTGTTAGTGATAGATAGCTGAAAGCTCTCCAAATTCCCTCATTTTCTGTTAAGCGCTGAGAAAGGTATAGGTCGTGTTTTTAAAATCTTAAACTTGACAGGGAAGTAAATGGGCACCCTTTATACCCCTGTATGTAATATTACATTTTGATGGAACCTGTCAGATAAAATGCCATTACCCTTAATTTCATAGCACATGCTCTACAAGTATATAAATATTGTGTGTTTGTACTTTATGTTCATTAAATAAACATGGTTTTCTTATCAAATGGCTGTTTATTGACATACAGTTATTACATAAAAATTGTGCATTGGGCGATGAATCAAGCTTTGTAGGTCAGGCTGCTGTCAGTCCAGAAGACAGCTCTGCCAGGTGGCTGCATCCATGATGGGATGATGACATGATCCTTCCTCCTGAAAATCAATCTTCATTCTCTCTTAATGATATTGCCATCCAATTCCACTTCCCCTGTCTTGTGGTTGAAAAAAGAGATAGGATGGCATCTGTAGTACACCAATTTTTACTGTGTTATGTCCCAACTTTGCAAATTAAAATCTAAAAGCAAAATATCAGGAAGGGCAGGACAACACAGACAAAAACTGCAGGTCCATGACAAAATAATTAGGCTACACATTAGCAATACTTATTAGTGAGTATTAATGAAGGTGTGATTAGCTAATCTTAGAGCAATCTACAGTATGAAATTCATGTTTTCCATGTTCGTGTATGATACCAGTATTACACTTTGTTGATGACACACCTTGAAAAACATCTTAATTCCACTGCTGTTATGTTGAGTAGCTTAAATCTCTGTCTTTCAGGATCCAGCGGATTTATGATCAAAAGCAAGAGAATAACAAGCATTGTATAAATAGTATATAGTATAATGAGCCTTGATCAGTATCAGTAATAATATCAACTAAAATGTCACTTCTTAACAAAGTTACTAAGTGCTGTGAAATATACACAACAACAAGACAATAATATTACAGCTACAAAAAGGAAAGGCTGTAGGTACTGCTGGCTCCACTCACTATCCGCTCAGCAGATAAGAAATAGACAAAAAGACTATATCATCTAATAGCAATACTATCATAATAAGACAAATTTATAAAATAACTTGAAAGACCCCTCAATTGTACAGCAACAGCTAACATCATTAATTTGAAGCCAAAAGGACCACTGATTGGTGGCTTGATACGAACCCCTGTGATCAGTGACCATTGTGATCATTAACTCTTGTTAAGCTCTGCGGACTGCATTTCGAGAGATTAGATTAATCAATCTTTGTACCATTTCCAAAAGCCATAGGTTAGCAAGACTTAGTTGTCAACTTTCATCGTGACAGACTAATGTGGATATTATAGGTAAAAGTAACTCCTTAACCCGATAGCCCTTTGTGCAGGAGGCAGAGCTGGAAGATTTGGACAGGTCAGAGCCCAAAAGCTCCTTAGTGACAAGGCTCTGGATATTGTGGGGCTGTCATGTCTCTTCAATGTCGCATGGATTTCTGGAGGGATTGGCAGGCAGGGGTGGTGATCCCCATTTTCAAAAGGGGGGACCGGAGATTGTGTTCCAATTATCGTGGAATCACACTGCTCAGCGGTCCTGGGAAAGCTTATGCCAAAGTGCAGGAAAGGAGGCTCTAGCTGATTGTCGAACCTTAGATTCAGGAGGCGCAAGGTGGATCTCGAAGCGAGAGCTGTTTTCACATCCTTGGCATTAAGTGGGTGTCCCCTCTCCTCTTTGTGACAGGTCTGAAGAGTGTCCAATTCGGAAACATTAGGGTCATCTCTGCTGTTTCCAGATAATGTCATCCTTCTGACTTCATCGGACCATGGTCTCCGATGTGCACCAGAGTGTGATGTAGTTGGGATGAGGATCAGCACTTCCAAGTATGAGGCCATGGTTCTCCAGAAAGAGGTGGTCTGTCCCATCCAGGTGAGGGTTGAGCAGCTACCCCAAGTGGAGGAGTTCAGGTATCTCAGGGTCTTATTCACAATTGAGGTTAAGAAGGATCGTGAGATTGACCACTGGTTAGGTGCCTCGGCTGCAGTAATGCAGGTGTTGTATCGGACCATGGTGGTGAGAGAGAGCTGAGCCACAAAGCACTTCATCCAGACCCTCATGTATGAAAGAATGAGATGCAGATACAAGTGGCTGAGATGAGGTTTCTCCGCAGGGTGACTGGCTTCACTTTTCGCAAGAGGAGCTCAGTGATCTTTGAAGACCAGAAGACCATCAGTGTTAAGCCATTGCTCCTCCACATTGAGAGGAGCCAGTTGAGGTGGTTCGGCCACATGGTAAGGATGCCCTCTGGGCGCCTCCCTTTGAAGGTGTTCCGGGTATGACCGACTGGAAGGAGACTCCAGTGTGTCCTAGGTAGACCTAGGTAGACCTGGAGGGATTACATCTCCCAGCTGGCCTGGGAGCACCCAAGAGGAGCTGGAGGAGGTTTCTGGGAAAAGCGATGTCTGGGCTGCTCTGCTTGCCCTATTGCCACTGCAACCCTGATCTGGATAAGCAACTAGAAAATGGATGGATGGATGGATGGTGGAAACACAGTCGCCTGTCATTGGGATACCTGATTAAGAACGTCATGGTATGTCTACTGGAAGCCATTAAAATTAAAGCATGCTTTGTGACAACACCCGCTGTTTTACAATGTACCCGCTGTTTCTCAGTCAAATTATGCCTTTTGTCATTAAGTTTAATAAATATGGAAATAATGCTATGCCAAGATGGTATTATGTGAAGGTTGCATTAACAAAATCAATGGTCACATTGGAAGGATTTTTTAGCTCCAACCAGCAGCTAATAAAGGTTGGTCTGTTGGTCCATTTGTCCGTTGGTCTCTCCCAAAAATTAAAATTAAAAATTGCTGGTTTTCATCATCTACATCTATTGATCCCGAACTTGCATATAGCTATATATACTATAGCTGTTGATTCTGAAACCACGTTGAGATGTGTGATGGCTTGCTGGACTTAAGACAGTTTCCTGGTAGTTGGTTTTGTAATTTAAACCCCTCCCCCTTTGATTGGCTGTCTTGTGATTATCTATTTCTATTTATCCCAAAGTTGCATTGAGATAAGTGATGGCTCAGACTCAGGAGAGTTTTGTATTGACTGGTGATGTCATTAATGGCCCTCCCTCTTTCCTGATTGGCCATTTTTCATTACATTATAGCTATTGATCCCAAAGTTGCATTATGATAACTGTGATGAACCCAGTATGCAGAACGTTAATGATAAATGTATCCTTGTGCCGTATGAAAAGATTTAAGAGCTAACAATTATGTGATGGGAGCAAGATGCATTGTTATAAGTAACCTATAAACTGTATTAGGATTGTTCCAGCATAAAAAAAAATCCATAGTGCAATTTGTTTTTACCACCTTTCATGTTGATGTTCATCACAGAACATTTATCTTATTCACTAATATGTCTGCTTAAGAGGTGTTGTCTGGTAAACAGGGCTCCAAAATAACTGCAGAGAAAACACTGAGTATGAATCAGAATCAGAATCAGAATCAGAATGGGGGTTTATTGCCAAGTAAGTTTAAACATACAAGGAATTTGCCTTGATCTGATGGTGCAACATTTAAGAGAAGAAAAACAAGTCAAAAATATAAGAAGGAGAGTCAAAGAGAGTCCGTGTAAGAGTCCGTGTCAGTGGGGGTCTGGGGCCTTGTTCTTGAGGCCGACTGCTGACGGGAAGAAACTGAGAAAACTGAGAAACTGAGAAAACTGCATTTACAAGGAAAGCCATGAAAATTAAATCCAAGACATAGCTTCCAGTGAATTGAGAACTGAGAATGTGAGAAAAAACGGAAAGAAATATCTAAAAATATGCGCATTACTACTAGGGCACTTCGATACTTAACAGTTGTCCATAGACAAGTAACTGAAAGGTCAATCCAAGAGGATACCAACCAAGAAGATATCCCAGGTTTCTTGTGTTTTACTTTCCTAATCACTACCTCAAATCTAAGGCTAATATACATAGGTGACATCAAACCTTGTGTGCCACCTACTGCACCCTAAGGCAAATTGCTAAGAAATGAAAACAAAAGGGTGAAAGCCACACATCAAAACAGCAATGCAGGGGAGGTGTAGTTGGTTTCATAGAGCCAAACAGGTCACATCTTATCACAAATTATGGGCTTGTTTTCCTCCATCACAGCTTTGCCTTTCGTGCCCTTGACTGCTGAACAGTATCCGCTCTGCATATACAAGGAAAGCCATGAAAATTAAATCCAAGACATAGCTTCCAGTGAATGGATTTATTGGGGAGGGGAATGGAATACATAGACAAGGGAGAGAAAAAGCACAGCAGATGTGGAGGTCAATAATGATCAGGGATATTGACCAGCAACTTGGATATGGAAACATTTAAAATAGATTGGCCTGTAGACATATGGTCAGCCTAACCAAAAGGGAGAGGAGGGCAATCTGGCTGGTTCCCTTGTCTTATTTTCTGTCAAAAACAATTAGTACCACACCTCAAATGAGCGCATTATCCAACATTTCTAAAAAGTAAAATCATCTCTGCAGTGTCGGGATTGGTTGATCGTTTGTTCTGTTGTAAAGATAGGCTCATATTACCCAGTCTTGAGAAAGGTACTGTTAACATTTCTAAACTGCACCAATGCAATACTGAACACTCAAAGCATTTCCTTCTGCAGCCACAACCATAATGTACACCGCGCTGCCGGAATTCACACAGTTACTGAATACTGACTGGTGCATGTGTGACAAATGAGATATGTCGCTCTGTTATTATAAGGGGAATCGCCTCTGCAATGCAATTTCTGACATTTAGTTGCAATCTGACGCCCACTGATGTCCTCCAAGGCTATCCACATTTCTTATCCCTTCATAAAGTTGTTAGGTATTGGCGCTTTGAGGAGTGGTGGCTCTCAAAACAAATTCGTACTGTTCCAGATGAAGGGTTATCGACCGACCCCAGACGCCTTGAGCCATGGAGCGGTTGACCCCTCCATCCTGTCGATGATTAACCTCAAGGGATTGCCAACCAAATCGCCGGGTGCAATCAATTGGTTTGCAACTGTCACACACTGACCACTATCACTAATGATGACACCCTAATTAGTTGCTTCTCACTCCAAGGGCATCAACTCTTCAATAATTTATTTAGCCTTTTTTTTTTTATTCAGAGAAGTACAATTACTGTGTGTCCTATGGTTAAGAATACATTGTCTGGGGCACTCTGATCATGTAGGCTGTCAACTAGTCTTTCTTGTACAGTCTCTATCTGTATCTAGTTTATAACACATGACAGAAAAACATTAGTTCCAACTAGAACAATATATCGATTTGCCAATATTGGCCCAATATATTGAAATATTAGATATCGGCCAGTCGTGTGGCCCGGTGCAATTTGTTTAAGTGTTCAATAATGTTTTTGATAAATTAATGTTTCAATTAAACGCAGTAATGTATGCCAGAGTTTCCCCTACCAGTGAAAAGTCTGAGTTAGTCAGCCTTCATTTCAATGGAGAGTTTTAGTGTCCCATGATGGTCTAAATGCTGTATCAGAGGCTTTTCCACCCTGACAAGAATACAATTTTGGGGGAAACGTCATCAAATCCCATTGTAGCAAGTAAGATGAGGACTGAACCTTGGTCAGGATGCAATGAGAGCCAGCAGCATCCAACCAGTCAATGAGGTTTTTAGTACTAATTAACCTGTGTGCATATATCTGTGTTTCAGTAGACCTTGGGCTGAAGCTGGGACCCCATATACTGGGCCTGAAAAGGCTACTCCTACATATAGTTAGTTTATCCCCACAAGGGTAAGCAATCAGTTACATAGACTGTTGTACTTAAAGCATAACTCCATTATTTTTCATCATACAAAATGTCATCAACTGCTTCACTACAGAGCTACTTGCATCTTGCTTGCCTCCACTGCAGCACTATAGAGCCAATGGGCACCCCTACGAGCACCCAAATCATCTTTTTCAACATATTGACACTCACTCATACATGTATGTATTCAATTTTTAGTTTATCGGCGACAACTTCCACTATTTATTTTGTCCGGTGTAGAGTAAACCAGGAGGTGCTAAAGCATTGGCCGAGGTAGCATTTAGTTTGATTTTCTTCGAAATTGAGACGCACCAGACATCAATAGCTGGATAAATGTAAGGGTTTGTTCATCCTTCCTGTACAGTAAGCACTGCCATTATCAAATGGGGTTATTTATAACATGTTACATTAAAAATATGTGAATCAAAGATGAGTAAAACATACGCAAGAATACTGTGCTAGGCTAGTTTTTGTTGCTATTTTGTTTGTGGCCCACCAAAATGAGACCGCTACTGAAAAAGGTTTTGGTAATTGCGCTGCTGGACCTGGACCAGCCCCGTAGAAAACGCAGATATGTTTGGGTTAATGTCACAGTACGATGTTAAGTGGCACAGAATGTATGATAAATTGCCAGACCACGAGAGGAACAAGGCACAAAGTGATTGCTACTATTAGTAGTATTATTATTAGTCCGAAACTGAAAGAAATCTGAAAGAAAAGCTCTGGGAAGATAATTCTGCATGTGACATTGCACTTGGCCTCAAAGAATTTACCTTTTACCGAATTTACCGAATGAACACTTTGAAAAAGTGAAGGACAATAACAAAGGGACAATAATCCCCCATTATCTGAGCTATGACATCTTAAATGAGTTCACAGAACAAGAGAATTTTAAACACAATAGGGATGGAGAAAAAAAAACGAGGATGCAATTTACTATGCAATTATTTGTGATGCTTCAGACATCTCTTACAAAACAGAACGTCCTACATGCAGACTCTGTGTGATGGATAGGATGCTGTTCTGTCTGAAGCCTCCTTGGTTGCACCTCAAAATCAATGTTATACCTTAGTTTTGCAAGGAACAAAGCCACCGGAGGAAAATAATGTGTTTTCATGATGAGACTGTCAAAGATAAAACAATTCAAGAAGCTGCAAAAAAATTGAAGCGGTACTTTACACTGCCATGGACAGCACCATCAGTGACTGAGACACTCAGTTCGCCACCACCTCAGAAATTAGTGAGGACAAAGTTCCTGCTGTATGCCAGTCTTTGTAGAGTATCCCAATGATCTTACGTCTGTGTTTCAAAGTAAAATGCACTGTATATAGGTTTAAATGCCCCAGATTTGCAACAAAATGGACTGATGACTCTGTTGTCTTGAATTCTGTTTGAAATGAAAACACCATACTTATCTTTAACATTTTCAGGCAGAGATGCTGCCTAGTCTGGCCACTGGAGAGAAAAACAATGGTATCCAGAGCTGCTAAATTCTACATATTTGGTAATTACTGTAACAGTTCATGTATAGTTCATGGATACATCATAAAGCTATTTATGTTTATTTATTTTAAGTTGTTTATTTATATGATGTTCATATTTTATTTAAACATTTTCAAATATTTAAAATGTCAAATATAGCTTGTGGTAGCTCCAATCAGCTAACAAGCTTAGTTAGCTGGCTGTCTAGCTTTTCTCCTGCTAGTTCAATAGCTAGTTTAATTGAATTAATACATTAAAGTTAGACCATCAAACAATGCACACAGATTATAAAGAGGGGTACATATTGTTTCTGTACATTATATTTGCCAAATTCTAGCATGCTACCTCATGCTCTTGCTGGTTCATGCATTTTATGAGCATGAGTTTTCCAGCCTCCTTACAGGCTAATTAGTGGTCTGTAGTGCCCCCAAGGCTGGTCTGGGTCAAGAGGAAAGCCAGACTGCTTCACCGCCGGTGCAATTCAGTGCTTTTGCGTCCTTGATCCTTCCAGGCTGGAAAATGTCTTCTAACTGAATACTTACCATCTCTCATACCTTACCTCAGTGTAGCTTCACTTCTGATGTATTTTCACAAGCCTTGAATCGAAAAGGAAAGGTTTATCATGTCCTACTAAATCATTGTGACAATGCAGTGTCCTCTAATCACATGAACACACTATTAGTGATTAAGGTGATTAAGGGCTATACAAATAAATGTGATTTGATTTGATTTGATCAGTATAGTCATCTTGGTCTGTTGATTTGAGATGCATATCCCCCTTTGTGTCATGTATGAACAAGCGGAATGGTTTGATTTTTAAAGATCATACTACGGCACCACATCCCTTGAGTTTGATGATTTTCGTACCGGAACGCAAGTCATTTTGCCAGAAATAGCAATTGTGTTTTCATTTGCCACAAATGCCTCCTTCAATGCGTATTTTATTTTCACTTTTGTATTGCTCAAATGTTGAAACACATGCTGGTCACTAAGGGTTTTATTTTGAAGACCTACTCTTTATTCTAGCTGGCTTGACACTCGTGGGAGGCTTCAAGTCTGTTCTCGCCCGTGTAATGCAAGTTTCACTTTACCATCAGTGAAAGACTACTTTAATGACTTATTTCAGTTTAGATTAGAACTGCCTATTGTATTTTATGGTGTGATTGATTATATAAAAATCAAACTGTAAGAATTATGTTAAAATTGACAATTGTCATGTAGTGGACTGTCTCACCACTATTCCTGGAGAGGGTAGTGTAGACCTTTTAGCACTGGTTTGAACTTAACAAATGTTAACACTTTCCCCATACGCTGTAATTTTAATTCCTAAACAAGGGATGGATGCAGTGGGTATTTCAGTATGGGAATGTAAGGGAACCCAGACTTTCAGCCTGACGTTGTGTTGATCTGGGTGCAGCCGCTCTTCAGGTGTGCATCCCTCCCTTTGAGGATGGGCTGAAGATCCTTTATTCCGGGTAGGTAAGGGATGGAGGTTTGGGTGTATAAATTTCAGTGCTGAGTGTTAACATGCATAAAGATGCTGAATAGTCAGTGCTGAGAGTTGGTATAAGTCCTGGGAGGTTAGAATTTACATCAAACCACATACATTGATAAAGATCCCAGAGTCTTGATGTTGACTTACCTGTGCACAGGAAACATTGCATTGGTTTTTGAAACAGGAAAAGCAGACTTGGTGGTCCACCCAGCACATACACTGAATTAGTTAGCCATAATTGGAGGTCATACACACAGTAGGTGGTAAGCCTGCATACATAAAGTCATGCTTGAAAATTTGGGAGCCCTACAGGGGGTGGTCACTATTTAATCTATTCTAGAGGAACAACCTTATAAAATCCTTTTCTAAACGTCAAAACTTAACGAAGATATCCCAAACAAAGAACATGCACAAAATAATCACTTAGTTTTACACCAGCTCTTATTCCCTTTAAGCTATTTTCATTTTACTACATGCACAATTTCCTAGAAAAAACATGAAATTGGTAAATATAGATCCTAAGCTACAATTTTGATAATTTTGATTCAGGATCACATGGTAAAAACATTTCTATAACTGCACAAGGGGTTCACAAACTTTCAATCATTAGTGTATATGTCACCATAAGTCACGGCTATAACATATTATATCAAAATGAACCAGCTCTGCAATGAAGTATATCTATAAAGCCCCATATATAATATTTCTTGCTTTAATCGTGATTTTTTTATTGCCTAAAATAGACAAATATGTGACACGTATTCCCACCACTTTTTATTGAAAATAACAGTATAATATTGCAGCATTAATCCGTAGAAAAACAGATAAGTTATTCAATCTATCCTGTCTTCCCTTTCCTTTCCCATCTACGTCTTGTATTAACAAGACATGATTACCCTGTCAGGATGCAGTACAGATTTGTATTCCCCTGATAATGTGCTCCATAGATAGCGATTTAATACACAGTGAATATGCATTTCAAATATATATCAGCGGAGCACTTACTAAAAAAAACATAGAAGAACCTTAGTGCTATTGAGGAAAAGCTGTTTTGGTTTAGAGGAAGATGTGAAAAGAGTCCTAGCAGTCAGTCTTCGGGGCATATACATGCCCACTGTGTGATTTTAGACTTAAGCTGGACGCAAATCCTTTGTCACTTGTGAATTTGACATAGCAATTATTAGTGAACACTAATGAACAAATAGTGCTGCATAAACTGTGTGAGTTCCTGCAGTGACCTCCTTCTGCCACAGGGTGTCCGACTTGGGCTGTGCACAGAATAGAAAACCAAAATGTAAAACTAAAGGGCTGATCACATACACTTCAAAAGATCAAGGGGGGGGGTCATGACTGTTGTACTGCACTGCTGTACACAATTTCATTATCTTGCATTGTAATCAGAGAAAAACAGAGTCTTAAAACAGAAAATATTGCTATTGACTGCAAAAGAATTGGACTGGAAACGCAAAAAAACCACAGTAGTGCAGTGGCGTGTAGGCCCTCGTTGCAACATAAGCCTTGCTCTACTCTATGGTAAATTGTCTTCGTGGAATCGTTCACATTCACACACTTTGCTTCAAAACCCACGTGCCCCAACACACGATCGTACAGAACTCCATCCACTCTCAGTACTCGATCTCGTTGAAATACTCCGAGAAGCCTGAGTATGGAATGGTGTCTCCGGGATCTGAAGAGGAAGAGAATGAAATCATGAATATGAAGTCCTACTTTGTTTACCACAAGAGACACACACTCAAAGAATCCATACACTCCAGGGGTGGACTTAGTGATTTTGGGGCTCTAGGCAAATGCAAGCATGGGGCCCCCTGAATCCCCCAACCTTAACTCTTTTCAATCCATCCTTTCTATACATTACCTTCAAGCTGGGCTGAGCAAAGTGTACATGTAAGGCTAGAGCTACTAGAGCTGGTTGACCTTGGGGGCAGTGGTAATATTGCTAGCTACAAACATTAGCAGCAGTTGATTCTTTAATGAAAAAAAGTTATCAGCAAAGTATTTATTTTCAACTGTATATAGCCTGAGTAGGGGGGTGGCCATGACCCAAGATTGAATTTGAATTTGAGGGGTGTTTGTCAAGACGTCTTTTTTTAAACTTAAAAAAATAATCATATAATAATTGATATAATAATTGATATCTTTTGTGGGACCCTCTAGCTGCCGGGGCCTAAGGCAATCGCCTACTGTTGCCTGATGGTAAGATCCTACTCCTGCTGTTAACCAAGGAGATACAGATCCGCAGTTTGGGAACAGACTCCTGATATTTTATGACTGAACCATGATGAACAGCCTCTAAAACATGTACTTATTCCATGTTATTCCATTGTCACCAAAAATTCCAATATTATCAAAGAGATAGTTGGATAGGACTAAATTGTGTCATCATCTGCCTGCATTAATGTGATGGCAGGATTACAAAGCAGAGGCCTAACAATATCTGCTTTGAGTTGGGTAGATGTGAGTTTTTCTAATATGACTGCTGAGAAGTAAAATACTGACCTTTGCACGGTCCTCTTTTAAATCGAATGTCGTCGATGGCGATATCGCTTCTTATCGATGGACCTCGGATAGCTTCAAATATAATCTGCAAAAAAACAGACAATCCATAGACTGTGTCCAACTGGCATTGGCTTTAAGTGTTTGAATAAGCTGGTTCCTGACATGGTGTGAGCAAGCGAATGCCTGATGATGCATATCACGTCATCTGGTGTACCTGGTGTCGGATATCACAATGGTAGTCCACTATCGCCCTCATCCAGCTGACGCTCTGCTCGCCCCGTCGTCTCCATAGCAACACGTCCTGCTCCCGGTCGCCTAGGCGCAGGAGCACGCTCAGTATGCCCGTGCCAGACCCGTACATGTGGTAGTGGAAGACCAGGCACTGAGGGGAGGAGGAGCCCCGCAGGTCAGAGGTCAGGATGCGGGCTTTGTGGCCCGGCCGCATCAGCGATGCCTCGATGTACATGAAGTAACCTGGAGGGGAACACAGGATGGGAAAGGCCTGACATTGGCTTACCATTTAAAGATATGTGTAAGTGAACCAGATTAGATTAGATGACACTTTTATCATGCCTGTGGTAAAATTGGGTCATTGCAGCAGCAAATAGGATACATCAAAGAAGAATAGGATATGAATATGAACAGAGCAAATGGAGTTTCAAAACTTTACCTGAAATTACAGCATCCCTATCACGTCAATCAGTGTAATTGAGTAATGAGTAAATGACTCACCCACCCCTGTGGTGTGGTCTCCCCTGGGGCCGGTGTAGGAGGTGGGAGTCTGCCCTCGGACTCGCAGCCAGTCCGCCTTGTCCTCCTCCTTATCTTGGACGTAGCCGCAGTCCCCGCTTTCAAAGTTACACTGGCCTGGGAGGGAGCCTGCCATCCCTGGGACAAACACACCACCTTATCAGTCTGTGACCCTGTGTCTTAAAGCCTGAATCCCCCCCCCCCACTTGCCTAAAATTGGCTAGTCAATGATGTCGGGGACGTTTTAGGGGATGTCAAGTGCAGCAAAGTCATAGAAACAACGACACTGGAGGAAAGTAGTAAGAAAGTAGTAACTACTCAACTAAATAGTGAGCAAGAAAATCAATGAAGTCTCATCATTGGTTTGGCCAACATGGTTTGTGAATGCAGCCCACATTTGCCTCGCGGTTGTAGCTGTGCCCTTGTGTGTGTCAATAAGGACCACAATAAAAGTAAGACAGTAAGCATGTAGCTTGTAGCTTGTAGCCGCTGTTGTGAGAAATATTGCACTAACAGAGTAATAAAAGTGAAAAAAGTGCAAAAGTAATTTTGCTTCCTGAAAGTGAGACAAATAATTGGGATCAATAATCGGGATCACAATATTTAGCAAAATAATCAGGATGTTTTTAATCAATCAACCTGATCTAGATTACAAACAATATGTTCCCGTTGACTGTTCCACAGTCTAGATTAACAAGAGGTTCCTATTGGCTGTTCCACAGTCTAGATTAAAAACATGCATCAAAATTGTTAGGGTCTGCAGGTAGCCATGTTAAGGCAATGTCATAGATGGGGTGTCCAACTGTTTTCCACAATGGCTAATTGTTCAAGAGCATAAAAAAGCAAGAGCTCCGAATTAAGGTGAAAATCCACCCTGAGAGAGAATTTTTCAGTGAGAATGCATAAGGGGTTTCATAATAGAAATGTACAAGTCATGTCGAGGTGATGTTGACGCGAAGGACATCTGTGTGTCTGACCACAAATCAACATGCAAGCTGTTGTGTTTTCAGGAAGTTTTCAGAGGCTTTTATTTTTCCTAGCCATTAACTGCTGGAGACTTGCAATCCAACACCGGCCTCCCTTTTTAATGGTACCTGCTGCGGTATTGTCGACTCCGTTGCTCCTTATAAGGTTAAGACGTTGAACACAAAAGTAGTGCCGTGGCTCAACAGGAACACTCTGGCCTTTAGGAGCACAAACCTCTTTTTATAGACTTGCTTTAATGTGATGTCTTTTTATCCTTTAGTTTTTTACTCTTTTGCCTCCTTTTATCATTTTAACCCGCGGCGCCTCCTTGTTTTACTTGTTTGAATTTATTTTACGAGTATGACGTTTGATTTTAATTGCTTGTTAAAGCACTTTGTAAACTCGATCTTTAAAAGTGTTACACAAATAAAGTTCATGATTATTTTTTTATTGTAATAGTAGATTTGCCTTGGGCATTCAAAATGCAAAACACAGGGGAAAAAAAAAATCTAATTGAAAAGCCGAAAAGATAATAGAGCATTGTATTAAGTAATTAAGAAAGAAAGTAAGAAAAGTTTAGAAAACAATCTCACCAAGTATACAGGAGGTGGACAAAATAACTGCAACACCTTACAATATATTAATATCAAGTATCTAATACGTATTAGGGCCATCCTTTGCCTTCAGAACAGCTTCAATCCTTGTACTGCATTCAAAATGCATCCTGTGTAGTGGGATATTGGACCTTTCTTTAACAAGGAAAGCACTTTGAGGAATGAAGAAGGTGGAAATCTACTATCCCATAAAGGTTCACTGATGTTTGGGGAGGCCGTGGAAGGAGTTTGACTTCATCATGGTGTCCATGAAACCAGGAGGCTTTATCATCTTGGAATATGGGAATATTATTAGGGAACATTATTTGCAACCCATGGTGCTCCTGGTTCCTGTAAAATGACCTCATACTCTGTGGCTGTTATATGAGCATGCAGAGCAACCATCAGACCTAATGACTCCCAGTAGATGGAGCCATAGCAGTGCAGATTCACCACCATGTTTTACAGTTGGCAATAGACATTGTGGGTTGAAGGCTTCCCTTGGCTTTCTCTATCTGGATTGAAGAACAAGGCTGAAAGACGACTTATCAGACCAGATCACTTTTTCCCATGACTCAGAGCTCCAGGTTTTACCTCCTTGCACCAGGTTATGCATCTTTGTGTGTTGGTCTTAGACACAAGTGGTTTCTGAGTTGCAGCCCGGTCAAAAATACCAGCTTTGTAAAGGTCAAAACAGTTTTGTTGAGACTGTCACAAAGGTGGTGGGTCAATTATGTAGTAATTTTTGACTCTGTAGTTTTGTGGTGTTTAGCAGCTATCCTGTTAAATGTCCGACTATCCCTGTCAGTGAGCTTCCAGCTATAAATCTTCACATCTTACATTACAGGCATTTAGCAGACGCTTTTATCCAAAGCAACTTACAATAAGTGCATTCAACATAGGTAGGCAAAAGAACTACTAGTCACCAGATTGTAAGTGCATTTCCTTCCTAAACAAGCATCTAATAGCATAACCAGTGCTAAGGTAAAAGAGCAATAAGTTACCTACTTTTCATTTAAAGAAATAAAACAAATAAGTGAAGCATATAAGCAAGTGCTAAGACAAGTAAGTGAAACAAATAAGCAAGTGCTAAGAGGAAGGGTCAAGGTAGTGTTTCTTGAAAAGGTGGGGAGTTCATTCCACCACTGCGGGGCCAGGACAGAGAAGAGCCGTGACTGTGTAGATTGGCCGCAGGGGCCTCTGAGCGACAAGGCAACTAGTCACCTCGAGGCAGCAGAGCGAAGTGGTCGGGCAGGGGTGTAAGGCTTGACCATAGCCTGGAGGTAAGAAGGAGCTGTTC
>OOFE01046324.1:12529-28279 GCA_900323365.1 Monocentris japonica
ATATCAAGTAATCTGTAATGTATCAGAATGGGCAAAAATGAACCTGAGGAGGGCAGAAGTGACGTCAACTTCAGCTCCCTGATGTGTTGTAGCAGATACACCAATCAGCCATAACATTAAAACCACCTGCCCATGAGCCTTGGGCACCCATGACCCTGTCGCCGGTTCACCGGTTCACCGGTTGTCCTTCCTTGGACCACTTTTGGTAGGTACTAACCACTGCATACCGGGAACACCCCACAAGACCTCCCGTTTTGGAGATGCTCTGACCCAGTCGTCTAGCCATCACAATTTGGCCCTCATCAAAGTCGCTCAGATCCTTACGCTTGCCCATTTTTCCTGCTTCCAACACATCAACTTCAAGAACTGACTGTTCACTTGCTTCCCAATATATCCCACCCCTTGACAGGTGCCATTGTAACGAGATAATCGATGCTATTCACTTCACCTGTCAGTGGTTTTAATGTTGTGGCCGATCGGTGTATAGTCAGATGCAAATAGCGTATGATGTCATCCGGTGACTTTTTGAACAGCCAATATTTACTTTCCTTGGAAGAAACTTGGCAACGCTGTCAGTGAAATTTATGACTTTCAAAAACTCACCTTCTGGTCCGGACACAATTAAGAAAGAAATTAACTGAAGAACTGAAGAAGTCAACTGAATTCTGTTGAGATGGCCAAATTGTACATTTAGGAATACATCCAACCACTGACAGACATTGTTACCCCACAAAACACACACACACACACACACACACACCTCCTTTCTCTCTGATACTACAGATGCTCAGACAGGCTGAGGCTGGTCATAGAGTGTCACTCATAATCAGTCTCTGAATGCCAAAGTGCACTCAGCCAGAGAGAGCCAGAATCCACAACAATTATTTTTCTTATTTTATCTCCATCTCTTCATACCTTGGCTCTCTGAGATTCTGAAGACAGACTATTGAAAGTCTTGACCTTCAGGATGACAGTTATCACTGTGCGAAGATGTGTGTACTAACTGGGTTTGTGAACTATACATTTTGAACACTGCAAGGTTTATTAAAGCCAGTAATTAGACTCAAGTAGGAG
Organism: Monocentris japonica; assembly: GCA_900323365.1. Lineage (NCBI taxonomy): Eukaryota > Metazoa > Chordata > Actinopteri > Trachichthyiformes > Monocentridae > Monocentris > Monocentris japonica. Next base: position 13,604 of record OOFE01046324.1, read on the forward strand.
TTATTCTAAATATGCTGTTAGCAAATGAATTGTGATAATGACCACCGGCAATATTTTTTAAAGCCCCTGTGAGGGCTTTAAGTATTTTTCCATCCAATTCTTTTCCCTTCTCCACTATTCCTGATGCATGATTTACCAGCTGGGATTCTGTCACCCTTTTACGCCAGCGCTAGAAAGTGTTTTCAAATGTGTATCGGCGAGAAAATCCCATACATATCATCTTAAGTGGCTTCAAATTAAATAAGAAATCATTAAGTTAAGACCATGCTGTTCAACAGTGGTAAATAGTGAAGTCTTTGTGCTGGAGTGGAGATATGTGTTGAAAACCTGTTCAAATGTTTCTTAACACTGGAAGAATGATAGTGGAGAGGACATTATTTATTGTGATTACGGGTATGACAGTGATGCTGCGAGGTATGATGTGCTTGCTCCGACTGCATCGGCATCGCCAAAGTACCACCACATTAAAGGACTTCCTTAAAGATATAGCTTCTATGCAAAGGCTTACTGTGTTTCTAGGAGAAACCAAGAAAAGTGGGTAACTAATTGGTTACTCTTGTTAGCTTAGCGAATGACTGGGCTCTTAAAGTATGTTCGGATTGGTTTAACTGGCGGTACTCCCTATTGCATATTTTACCCTCAGCTAATACACTTTGTATGAAATGGAAGGGCATTATATGGAGCTTTTGTGTTTCTGTATGGAAAAATGAATGAGGCGCTTGGTGTTAAGCGTTCTTCATGCAGGGGTAATTTCGCTGTGCAACATGCAGAGGGAATGCATAACACCCCAACCCAAACAGATTGTAGATGATGTCTGCAACCAGGCATAGCCACGAGTGTCATGCTTAAATGGGCAGACAGGATGCATGATCCTTCGTGTGCCACTACTAGCAGGTACAGTGCATCCCAAAACTGCATTGATCATGCTGGTACATATTTGATGTTGATGGGAGTTGTGGGGGCAGTGTGGCAAGGTTGAAAAGCGATTATATGGTGATTATATCATCGGCAAGATCTCAAAGCCAGATACTTAACGAAAAAAAAAAAGGCCCAACTTTCACTAAAGAAGACAATCCATGCACTTTACTGTTTTTTTAGTATGTGCTGCAGGACTGAGACCTCCACAGAGGACAAGTGAGAGGTATTTTAAAAGGGAGATGAGGCACCATACAGCAAAAGAACTTAAGCATGACTTCAGACCAATCCAGACACTTTTCTGGTGAGAAAAGCTGATTTAATGTAGCTACCGGGGAGAATTTACTGCCTACCCCTCGCTGTATATAACTGCTGTGTAATTTACCTGTCCTTATCTACCCATGTAGCACATGCTGATCTGATATAATGGCAGTGTTTGATGAGGCAGCCAAGAGAGTAGACTGTGAGATGTAAAACACATCCTTCGAGTGTGGGAGACAGGGCGGGGGGTTTGTATCAGGGAACAAAATAGAATGGTGTTGCACTAATAATGTGCTTCTAGTGTTTGCTTACACCTCTGAAATATAATTTGGATTTTGTGAATTATAGCCTTGCATCAATAATAAACCACGTTTGAGTGGATGGGATGGAAGGAGGTGTACTCCTCTTCACCCCTAGGAATATTGTGCAGCAGAGTAAATCACGTATCAAACTATAACCAGCTAAGGCTGGTGTAATGACTGCGGTGTGTGTAATCTTAAAGATATATGTAATACTTGCATGCTGGTGTTTTGAGCTACGACTTAGCTGCGCAGGGTGTGAGGCTATTAAAATGGAGAGCAGCAGGGCGATCCCGGCCCTCTTTCTCTGCTTTATTTTGATGTCAATTAATGTAAATTAGAGTCACTCCACCTTTCCAAAGATATAATGGAATTAATTAATTTCTGAGAGATAGCCATATGGCTGTTAAAATAACAGCCAGTGCATAATTCATCATTCCATTAAAGTGGCACAGAATCCATGGCAGATGTTATCAAGCAAAGTCGAAAAAAATGATTTAAATCAGCCCAGACTGATTTTATGAAACCCTTTCTGTCCAATATGTCATTGACTCAGCATTAGTCTGGATTAGTTTGTGTTCCCTCATGCTGATGTTGACATTGTTTCACATACTGTATATGCTTCAGAAAAACATTTAACCTGATAAGTCAGAAATTTGATAGAAAATTTGTGAGGATTGGAATTCAAACAATTTCCCATGGGAATTTGGCAACATAATGGCCTTGTAAAATTGATTATTATATATTATTAATAATGGCCTGATAATAGCTGTATGTCAGTGCAGAATCGTCATGTATGGGGTGGTGTATTGATGAGGCGAAGACAGGCGAAGTCAGTTTGGTGGTACCACTTGGATGCAAGTGAGAAAGAGAGAAATTACAACAATTCCTCACTTTCTAAAAAGGAATGAGGCAGTACTGTAAATGGTACTGAAAATATCACATTGACAGCAGGGTGGGTGTTGGTATGATATAAAAGGAATTTTCACAGCGTTTCCAATTCCATTCTGTCACTGTTATCAGGAGTTTGTCATATTTGTGTATCCTGTTCCAATACTCTTTAAGCCCCTGTGACAAGGTCTGCAAAATGTACAGTACTTCTTTACTTTTCCTCTTATTTCTGGAAAGAGTCACACACACTCAGAGCAAGGAGCACAAACTGTGACTCTCATGTATTAGATGTGTTTTTTTCATTTATAGCAAGTTCTCTTTAGACTCAATTTGAAAAAAAAGTTTCAGGTGAGTTTCAGTCTTTTTACACACTTGAGTCATTTTTATTTCAGTGTGCTGAAATGTTTTTTCAGTGAAGGAGTGTAAGGAGTTGTTTTGCCTCTTGCTTGCTTTATATTCTATAGTAAAGTGCAGGGGAATACATACAGTGATTTGTGCTGAAAAGTTGGCTATCCCACCACACACACAAATGGGATATACAGCATTGTTAAAGCAGCATTTAAAGTTTCACATCTGAAGAAGCATGTTTCTTAAAAGAACTGACAACGCACAAGGTTTTAAAATGCTGCAGGCAGTGGTCTCATTTTAGTAGAAGCACAGGAAGCGAAGCAAACCAAAGGGCTTTGCTGCTGGGCTGAGAAGAGGAATCAGTTTCATCCAGCACAGCAAACCCTGGCTGTATACAAAGTGAGGCTGGATGCTCTTGTGTGTTCGGGTTTCCACTATTCATCACTTCAAACACATCCTCAGTACACTGCCAATACACTGCCTCATCCCCAATGCAGCTCAACAGTGTGACTGCCACCGCCGCTCTCAGCCCAGGAGCCACAGCCAGTGATTTACTATCTGGCTGTATTTTGTCTCACTTCGGTGCACACCGCTAGCCACACTGTTGCCCTGTCACAGGCTGCCTTGCCATATTTGTAATTCTGTGTAAAGCAGTACCTAAAAGGTGGTATCTCCACAGCATTCATCAGAGGACACTCTAATCTGGTTCTGTCTCAACTCCACCTCCACCACCACCAGCAAGATGAGTGTGATGAGGCAGAACCAACAGAAAATATATTCTACATCCAGCACATCCGATAAACTACTCCAATTACCCGCCAGGGAAGTTTGCTCTGTGATTTTTTTATTGTTGGTTCTGCCACCTGTGCCTGGAGGGCGAATGGTCCTTGTAGAGTGCGCTCTCCAATCCAAACTGCAGCAACGGATGTGAAAATGACATTTTGCACACATGTGGTGTGTATGTGAATTTGTTCATTAGTTTATTCAAACACAGCCTATTCTGTTCATCCCTTAAGGGCCCGATTTAGACCTTAGACCTTGACTTAAAGCTGCACTTGGCACGTTGATGGTTGCAAATGACTTTGAAAAAACTGAACTTCAATACCCAGAGACCATGCAATGTGATGTGACAGTTCATCACTTTCTGTGGACAGAGAAGTGTCCATACCCGACGCCAGAAGGCTGGTAAGACCTGTATTTTAACATAGAAATCTTGCCTAGTGCAGCTTTAAGTGCTGCGTAGTGGTGCTTAAGTTGATTTTTACACACATGCCACCTTCCGCTGATTCCAACCCTCGACTTGTGTACGGGGATACGCAGCCTCCTACAGCATGCACAATTGAAATGATGAACATGGAAATCAAGGCCTGTCCACCTTCATGTTACAATACACGGATTCTGACATTGACGTAAGTCCATTTGTGCACTGCTTTCTTTTAGCACCCGAAACTCTGCATTATGTCTAGTGCTGCCTTCAGTTTCATGATGTAAAAGATGAAATCTGCAGACTGATATACGCCAAAGGAAATAAATAGGATATGAAGTACTGAGTCTTAAAAACTTGAAGGAAATGAATTAAACTGATGTGTCCTGCCGTTCAGGTGTTTGAGTTTTTAACAGATCATCAAGAAGGAGTGGTCATGCATCATCTGCTCCAGCAATACCAGTACATGTGACCGTCAAGACCACAAGAGTGGCTTGTCGCTGAGTTGAGAAGAGAGCAGTTGTCATTAACAAACTTAAAATATTTCAGTGATTTAGAATAACATTTAGATTTCATCATGTTGTTATCCACTTCATGTCTCTGGGGCTTCTAGTCAAAACTGAAATAAAGGCGCACAGTATTTAAAGGTAATTCCTCAGCAATGAAATACATGAAAAAGGAGCAAGCCCATGGCCCAATTTTCCACCATACCAATGGGAAAAAAAGAAGCCAAGGTTTTGAATAAACCCTTGTGCAGGCACGCCCCAATGTGCACATCAAATAGTCTTAAGAATGGTTTGAATGTGGGTATCACAATCCGCAAAAGACCACTTAAGTTTATGCCGTCTGAATGGAGTGCTAATTGATTTGAACAGATCCATTATGAAAATCTTCAATGCTTCTCATTCTGCTTTTAATCATTGACCTAAATTGTACATTTGTGTCTCATTTGTGGGTGAAATGCATGCAGTGGAGCTGTCAAAAGGGTAACCCAGGCCCTTCAACAGGACTGAGATTGCAACCCAGGTGAGTTAGGCCCAGGGGGTCTTTGAGGGGGTTTCACTGGTGAAACCAGTTCCCAGTGAAATGAGGTATAGTTTAATTTTACTCTACTTTAACACACTAGAAACTAGCGCAATGTGTAAGGATGACAATGCTCATCACAGATTTCACTCTCACCACTATTATCTCCCCACGTACAATACAATACTAAACAACAATAATCTTCCCTGGAACAAAGTCTAACCAAATGGTGGTCTGTGGTCTAATGTGCATCTGTCTGGGGCTGAAATTGTTTGAGAACCCTTGCTTTAATAGATTACCAGGCTGTGTCTCTGCCCAATGATGCATGGAGGTCACTTGGTCAACTGTATACTATATGTATGAAATAAATGTGCTTTGTATCTTGAGAGAATGTCGAACTTATAGAGATGTATTGAAAGCTGGAAAAAAAGGTACAAACTATTTAAAGACCTAGACCTTACCCCCAGGAAGAAGAACTGGAAGGACCCTTACATCCTTGCAGGAATAGGTGGATAATAACAATAATAGTAATAATAGCTCTCTTCATGTGGTGAAAATGCCCTTTTACATCCATGGTTTGCTCAAACAAAACAGTTTGTCCCCATGGTGCCCAGACCTTAGAATACATTTGATTTTTCAAGTCTTATAATCACGATTCTTTTAGACAGGACCCACACTTAGAAAAATATATTCTCTTTTCGCTCCCTTACTGCATAGAATGACATTGAATTTTTGTTCTCCCAGAGGAAGATGCATGATAAATTTCATGATGAGGGGTTCTGGTATTACAGGTCAGCGCTGTTCAAACGTCAAGGGGCTTCCTGTGGATAAGCAATGCACAATAGATGTTTCAGAAAACACTTTCATCCTTGCAAAACTGTCTAAGATTGGATTGCAGCCCACTGTGCTGCACAAAAGTCAAAGTTGAGATTCATGACATGTGCTCAAATGTCCTATAGGTTTGCATTCACCAGGTTCTCCATATACAACGTTTTCCTTTAAATTTATTTTTTTTTAAATAATTAAATCTACCTGAAATGTACATCAAATACATGAACTTCAAACGCTTTGCATTGCTAAGACTTTAAAGCGTTTGTGCTGAAATGCCAAAATTCAACAAAGGCCACAAAGTGACTAGGTAGACACAAATTAGTTCTCTCCAGAATAACTACACAAGGCATTTTGAAGAAGTTCAGTACTATCAACTAAATGGTACGATTACAGCAAAACTATATATTGAATTTCCTGACTATGTGAATGACTGGTGGTTTACATGGTCAATTCAAACTTCAAACCTCCAGAGAATCCAATGAAAGTGCTATGCTGTGTGAACCAACAGGAGCCGCAAGCCAGCATGGAGTGTCCTGGTATAATTGTAGCTTGCTGTGTTAACGCCGTCTTCCTTCAAAAGCAGATTATTTTCATCACACTATTTACAGATGTGTTAAAAACACATTAATTACATTACATTCTAGTTATCCAGATGAAACATGCTTAAAGCGGTATCATGTCTTCTCGCCTCTGGAACAACAGCTTTAATTATGCTCCTGGAATTACACATAGGAAAGCTAAATCTAAGAATAGATCTCATAGTTAAATCTTTCATTTCTACTGGGCACAAATGACCTTTTTTTTAACACTAAGATGAGACTAAAGGCAGTGTCTCCTGTTTCCCAAATTCAAAGAGAAACAGCCACACATAAGCTCATTTTTATCCCTCTCTGATCAAACCAAGACATCTCCAAATGCTCTTAAATAGTTGTCATTTGTGTAATTTATAACAGCATGCATGAGACTCAAAGATCTCAAAGAAAACTCAGTTTTCACATTGTGTTCACGTTTCACACTGCTGCATTTTCCTACTGAAGCCATGAGGGCAGCAGTCATATAATAGGAGTTAGCATGTTCATATTTATCCTCTCTCTGTTGTCTCCTCCTTGCTCCTTGGTTTTAGGAGAAACATTTCAGATGGAGGTGATCACAAAATGATAAAAACGTATATAGATCTTCCCTATTATTCAGAAAAGACGACTGTAAAGATTTTTCCTCTGAGTACAACTAGGGTTGCAAACTAGGGTTGTAAATTTAGATTTATAAAACAATCTTGTTGTCCATTTGGATATAAATGTTGTTTGCGTAGCGGAGCAGGGCATTCATAAGAACTTTGAAAAACAAAAGATTTCATTTCAATTTAGACAAGCTTTCTGTTCAGCGATCACGTATCAAAAGGCCCATCCAGTCAAAGGAGCTTTCAGTAAGCAGAAGGTGAAATCGTTTCCCTCGGTAGTTACCTTTGAAATACTCGGTCAACCACTGCTAGGAAAGGAAACAATGAAGGTGATCACAGGTCTCAAGCATTGCCGAGCATGTTTCAGGCTTTTGAGGATGGTGCAGCAGCTCCTCGCCAAATTCCCTTGAGAGCTTATATAATTTTCAAAATGCTGAAGTGGAGTTCTCGCTTTCATGGTTACAAATGGTCTGGGATATTAAAATCAACACCTCCATCCTGAAATCTATTTACTGTCTGCTGATCTAAAGTAATCCCACAACTGAAATGAATGGATTCCCCCTCCTCCAGTAATGAATAGTATTAATGAACAAAGCCTAAGCATCTTGGTGCCTCTGTTTGACTCCTTCAAGTAGAAATGACAGCATGACAGCAAGCCTCTCACAGTCCCATCACTCCAGTAGTATAGCCTATAACATATCGCTGTAGTCATGTGGAAACCTTGTAACTCCAATTTTGATGATTTTCAGGTTTCAGTTTACATGTTTCCTCGATGGGTTGAGAAAATTCTTCCTTAACAAAATAAAACCTTTTCAAACCCCATTGGACTCTTGCAAAAATGCATGATGATCACGCTAAAAATGAGAGTTTACATTTTGGAGGTACAAGGTTTTTTACCCGACTGCGACGGTATTAAGGGTTTTGTTTTCCTCTGTTGTGGGCATTGACCACAGACCACTAGCCCCAACGCTTGGTGCTGAGGTTGGTTTCCTCTCCTGGTTACTCCATGCTGAAGCCACTTCGATAGATTTGAAGCACTCCTCTCCCCTCCTCTGGTAGACCAAGCATGAGCAGCTCCTCTCCAATCTCTCAACAGCTTACGTAATTGCTCAACTGCGTGGAGTTATGTTTGTTTTATTGAGCGTTCAAAATAAGTCTACGAGATGCGCACTTCAGTTTTCCTGTACCCTTTCCTATCACACGTTTACATTTAACAGCCTTACCCATGTTCTCTGCCATCACTGACCTTTTCAGAGCCTGCCAAAATAGTGGCCTGATTACAGTCTAATTTCATGCAGCCTATCCTGATTAGATGTGATGATAATGAAATACATGATGCATTCGGTGATGTTGACACAGATATTCAAAGGGAGAAACCGATTCAGTGGAGTATTGTAGACTGCTTGGGAAACTGCTCGCAGTCTTGGCCCCAATCTGATAATTGTCGGTGAGGCTGGAAAAAGAAGAAGAAGTGGATGTACACACATTACTAGCACAAAAAGGCAGCAGCAATGTGTTTCTGTGTATCTTCTATCTTCTATGGCCCACTGAGCACAAGGCAATTTCTTTTTCTTCTTTTTTCTACTCTCAGTTGTAGCTAGATATTTTATTGGCTCAAACTAATGTTGCTCAAGTACAAAAAACAACAGTGCCAGATAGCAAATGAGATCTTGTAGACACTCATGAAACACTGAACTGTAACATGCTCATTACCCTTCCTCCTCCATCTCCCTATGTCAGATACAATATCACATTTGATTTAAGACAGTAAAAACGTTGAGAGGACATTGAGGAAGTACATTTCTGCTAAACCACAGTGGAGATCACAGTGAAGGGTCAGATGCCGAGGTCACAACATGATGCATCCCTATGGCGAAGAAAGAGCTTTAGCAATTACCTTCTTAGGAACTTTGTTAATCAGAGAAATCTGGAGCAACTCTGCACTAGTGCCAATGGAATATAAAAACAACTGTGAGCTATACAGCATAGAAAATGAATTCCTAAAACACAATATAACACATTATGTTATGTCATAAAATGTTGCCATGTTTTAACTTTTAGATTAAAGTATTTATGCACATCTAGCAATTGTGTATTTTCATCATGCCGTCGTTTCTCGCTCACATCCAGCTGCACAAATTCGCCTCACCGACAATCTTTAAAATGAAAGCTGACAATGCTGACAGTGGAAATGATGAAAATTAGCGAAACATCTAAGTATGCACTTTCATCATGGAAACGTTGCTTTAATCTCAGAAAAGAGGATGTTTATGCTAGCTATGCCTCAAACTACTTTTCATCTTATTAACTCAAATAGAAAATTTTGAAAGCCAGATATGAAAAGGGCTCCGACAGGAAGACGACAAAACATTGTACATCAAAGAACACAAATGACAACTTAGCAATTATTTGACAAGTCATCTAGGTAACAGCTTGCAACGCCACTGAATTTCAGTGGGGTTCTGAAATAAAAGTGGGTTTGCATACAAAGCATGCACATTTTCAGCAAAGCACAGATTTGGATCATGATCATTAAAGTACATCTTGTCTATGTATTCAGTGACTCAAGCACTAAGGCTTGCAAACATCAGTTGAGCTGAGGTGAATGGTTCTTTATGACAGATGACAGCACAGTTTCCTAAACATCGGTATATTTTGATAATTTTTGTCATTTGTCTGCAATGTATTGAAACTTTTTTTTTGTATAAGTTTACGGTACATCTTGCACCTTTTCATTTGGTATTGCCATCTACTTCACCGTCTTTCATGCACCTTTCAGATTTTGGGCTGTAAACTTTATATGCTGGAACTTAATCTGTCCTCCATATTTGTCATTCCTTTGAGTTAGAACTGCAAATCTACATTGTTAATATAGCACATGTATGCTCAGAGGTTGTGAGAACAGAGAGGAAAAGTTAACATTCACAGATGAATTTGCCAAAAGAGTACTCTGATAAGCTTTCCCAGAAATATACGGCTGAGATATTATGGGACCAAAAATGCTTCTTGGGCTGGGAACTATGAAGCAAAAACCTATTTCAAATAACCTTTATCTTTCACTGTCAAAACTGAGACACAGTAAATCCTTTGAAGTGTAAAATTTCCCTTAGAGTGTAAACAACTCTCTCTCATCCATGACGTTTACCTCTCCTCTTTGTGCTTGCAATTTTCTACATGAATAAAGAAGCTGCTCCTTTCTCCCACTGGCTAGACCCTGACTGGAGTGCAATCTGTTATAATATCAACTCAAGCCCCCATTGGCAAGCATCATTAGCCTCCGTTCCCTCTTGCATATTTAGTGCTGGCACAATCCATGTGGCAATAGATGGCATTACAATTGATTCTGCACACTAAGATGATTAGCGCTTAGAGTATGATACTGTTCTCTACACTGCATTTCCGCTCTTATCTCACTTTTACAAACCAAAAAAAACCCAGAAATAATCAGTAAAAGGATCTTTTCTGCTTATTAATGTGCATAGCACCAAATCCTCCACTCTTACTCTCACTGTTTTGTCAATGCAAATCATTGTCATGTGGTTGTTTTTGACATTTGAAGGGTTACCCCATTTAAATCTTGCACGGTGAAATGCCTCTTTTACCCCATTCAGCTTAGTGTCCCAATACCGCGGTTGCAAAACATTGCACCTCGCACTACAGGATAGGTAGGGTTTAAGGAGAGGCTGGCTTAAGATTTCACACACATCCCTGTCATGAAAGATTGAGCATGTGGCGGTCATTGAAATGTATTCATGCTCACAATGTAGAGGAAGCACGGGGCCACAGTAATGGTTGTCAGGGGCTGGTATGCCTCAGTGAACTGAAGACGACATTTTCTGTCTCACTGGCTGCAGGGATGTTTGAGTTATATAACCCTGCAGGAAGCCACAGATGAGAATGTCACATGTGAGCCCTAATATAATGGTACATTTAGTATGTGTGCCATGGAAGAGACTCATATAGTCGTTGTGCTTGTGTAAGAATTTGATCTTTGTATATATCACCGGCAAGCAACGTTTTACTGTGGCTTCTCACAGGCGATTAGTGTCCTCAGCTCACCTCTGTATGTGAAGCTAAACCGATATGATATAAGCCAATACTAAAAAAAAAAGTTTTATGTTATTGTTGGAAATGTTAGCGGAAGTTTGGGCAAGTTTTGACCATGAGTAGTATGTTGAAGACAGTGAAAGCTTCCTTCCTTCCACAGTCATCTTGAGTTTGCGGGAGTGAAAAGGGTCTCAGATAATGCTCATCTCATCATCTGCAGGATTCAACAATGTTGCCGCTTGGGTTGGGCTGCCCTTTTCAGAGATGCAAATGCTGTGAAAATGAGATGGATGCATTTCTGCATGCTCCCATTACATTAATGAGGTAGATGGAAAGTGTCACTGTTCTGAATGCTGGAAAACTGTCCACCATCTCGCTGAAAGAGAACAGCTCGTTACACAACTCAGATAAGAGAGATTTGTTTGCAGAGGGTCCTCCTTGTTGTCATTCAATGTAGTCCCATTATTTCACAATACCCATGACAGATTTTCAATGCGTCTGATATTTGGTGAGACATTGGATAGGCTTCTACAATAAACTATGACGATTGGTCCATATAGGACAGTGGTTCCTAACCTGAAGTCCAGGGGCCCTCAGAAGTCTTTGAGGGGGTCCTGAGCGTCTGCAGTAAAATGAGGAATAAATACTATTATAGTTTTAAAATGATTTCAATCACTAGACATTAGTGCTCAGTGAGAATGTATAAGGTCGTGCTTCATCTTTCATGCTTAAATGCAAAGTGCAGCTGTGAGCATCGCTAGTAGCAAAGAGAGCAAGAGGTCAAAGGTCGCAAGAAGTGTTTCATCATTCTCGTTGCCATGCAGCACAAAGTTTGACAACAACTTGCAAGCTATCTAATTAGGATTAGCTAGCTAAGCTGAAGTAATACATGGAGGTAACACTGATAAAACAGTGCCTGCTTCAAGTGATATTTTTGCATTGACTATTATTCCAGTACTACATGGTGCGGCCAAAGTTGAACTCAGAGCGTCCAGCTCAGACACCCCAAACGTGGCACATCCAAAACCTGAGGTGTACAGTTTGGAGGAGACACATGCCTGCAACCATACCATTTAAAATAACTGGAAAAAGCTACAGGCGCATTCAAAAGAGCAGCCCATGTGGTCACGGCCTGAAAAGGACTATTCCAGTCGGAGGTTTCACTCTCCCCACAGTTATCTCCCCGCTTGCAGTTAAGATAAAAAACAAAACACCTTCTTACATGGGGGTCCGAGCAACAAAGCCTTGGGTGCCTGTGGTCTAAAGTGTATTTACTTGGCCTTGATACGAACAGGTTTGGCCAGTAGGAGATACAATTAATAAAAGCCTTGCACAGTATCTGCTATCTAGCATGAGCAAGAGCCCTACAACTCAGTATGAATGTCATTTGACAAGAGGAACAGCTTTGAAGTTGGCATAAGGTCCACAATTTGTCTTTTGTCATTTTGTGGAATTCTATAAAACTTTTGGAAATAAAACTCCAAAAGTCCAAATGATGCAAAACGTCTGATGTCTGTGAACTCCAAAGGTATTTAAACACATTTCCTGACATTTCGTCTCTCTACTCTTATCTCTTTGCATTTCAACTGATAAAGTGAGGCTGAGGTTAAAGCAGTGACAGACAACTTTAATATAAGGGTATTTCCACCCACACCAGAAGAACAGTTACAGATCTACTGCACTCTACGTACATGGTGCCTCCGTCTCAAGTCGTCAAGTATTTGGAGAGATAAAGTTTATATTAAATACTGTCTCTGCAAGCCGTGAAGGGTGAGCACAACTCAATTTCTGAATTCCTGTGTGTTGCTCCTATTGCCTAAGACAATCCAGATAATAATCGTAAACATGAACTCCTGAAGCAAGATACCAGAGAACTACTGTTTGACTCAAGCTTGTGATGCCATCAGGCATAAAGTCTGGAGTTGCTCCATAGAGAATGAAATGAGAAAGATGGTCGAAGGTATTTTCTGGGAATAAGGGTATATTTTCTGGTTCAGAACTGATAACACTACTGTAGAAAATAGCTAATGAATTGGGCTCCCGTGTCTTGTAAAACAAAACAAGTTACAGTGACAGGAACTGGAATTTGTATTGTGATAGCTAAATAATAAACACACAACTTGATAGCATTTATTGTTTCAAAGGTCTTTTATTTTGTTAATGCATATTTTATTGTTTCAAAGGTCTTTTATTTTGTTAACGCATACATGTTTAGAGATTTGCACTATATTTATGAGAATAATTTACAAGAAGTATGCATATAAGCAATTTCAAATGAAGAAATTGTATTCTTCCTTTTTGTCCTGGACCAAAAATTTGAAATTGCTTGCATCTATACAAACCTCTGTTGATTACATCTATGCTAGATTTGGAAATCTTCCGAGATAAAGACTTTTTTGAGGATATCTTGAATAACTAAAATGAAACACAGTGACTTTGTTGTCACAGATGTTGACTTTGTTTTCACTGTTTGTTGACAGTTCTGAATTTTTTTTTTTTACCTTTTCTATTTTCAATCGCACCGGGGCATTACAAGCGACAATTTTCTACATGGGTTGTTGAAGTACAAATTTATTACACTGTTATTTTGGTACAAAGGCCCAATATTGTACAAGGCAGAGCTACAACATGATCCGAATCAATGCAATAACTGCTGGTGCTGAGGCCACACTGATCCCACTCACATTCTCATTGTTCAAAATGCAGTACAGGGATCAAATAAAAAGGCCAGCCTGCTCTGGAGTCAAACAGGGCAAACAGTTGAAACTGAAGCTGTATCTGACAAGCTGAACTGAAGTGAGTTGATTCCCAGATGAGAGAGACACAATATAAAACCCATTAACTTTCACACTAACTGCTGGACACTCGTGACACGAAATGACTACGAAACAATGACTAACAGATTTACAGGACAGTGTGGATGATTGTTACCCTTTTAAATATCATACACTATCATAAAGTGACTAAACATTACCTGTATGTTTCATGAGCAACAGATTTATGGTATATGAACGTCCTGTGAATGAACCTTATACTTAACCTTACCTTACCTTAGGAAGGAAGGAAGGAAGGAAGGGAGGGAGGAAGGAAGGAATGAGCACTGCCATTCCACCCAATTTATAACTTTAATTTGTGAGACACTGTGTCTGGCTTTGGCATTTTTCACTTTACAGTCAGTGATGCCATAATTTCAGAGATTTTGCAATTACGGTACATTCGCTGACTATAACAGTGATAGAAGGTGGAAATATATTACCACTCTCATCATTTCTGTTCTGTTGCGTCAGGCACAATGTATGTATGAAGGGGGAAATTCATTGGAAAAGGTCAAGGAACATTCAAATGGAACAAAGTTAAGGAAGTTCAGGTTTCACCACAATTTCCACGTTACCTTTTCTTACGTACAACTGGGGAATCTACTGTATTGACTAGAGACAAGACTTATTGATTTGTGTTAACTGTCAAAATATAAATTAGACATCCAACTTGTTATCATCATAATATGTTGATAAGAGGCTCTAACATTGGCTTTTAGCAGAAACTGCATCGTCTATGGTGAAAATAAACCTGATCACCACAAACTGAATTGTGTATTGTGTGTGTGTGTGTGTGTGTTTGCGTGCACGTGTGGGACCCAGGAAAGTGCACGTCTTTGCAGCCAAGTCTCGATGGAGTAGGGG
>OOFE01046331.1:0-19969 GCA_900323365.1 Monocentris japonica
GGGTGTGTTACAACACCTGAAAGCCCTCTATAGCTTGCTTAGATGGGAGTTCTAGTCTACTGTCTACTGTGAGGTCCAACAAATGGCTTAGGCGCTTGGCCAATATACTGGGGCCAATATGTCTGTCTCTGCCAGGTCTGTTTGAAGAGCCAACATTTTTGTAATCTGGGTAATTTGAACCTTTTTGTATTTTCCCAACCTTCCCTGGGTGTGGGCTGTGGCATGATGGTAGTGTCTGCTACAACGTGGTCATTTGCTCAACCTTTTAATGTTGTTCTGTCTTTTCTGTCTCCATTCCTTCTATTTTTTTCCTTCCCATCCGGCCCTCCCTCCAGGCGTGGGCTACGGCATGATGGTGGTGTCCACCTACATCGGCATCTACTACAACGTGGTCATTTGCATCGCCTTCTACTATTTCTTCATGTCCATGACCAACCTGCTGCCGTGGACCTACTGCAACAACCCCTGGAACACGCCAGACTGCAGCGGGGTGGTGGGCAGCAGCCCCCAGCTCAATGCCAGCCTGGCCAACGCTACCTCTAGCCTGGTGGCGGGAGTCTCTGAGGTAGTCAACCGCACCAAGAGGACCAGCCCCAGTGAAGAGTACTGGAAGTAAGGGACCGCTAGAAGCACCAATGTTTGAGTTGATGAAACAGCTACACCACACTCAGGGGCATGGGGAAATTGAAAACTGGGTTTGGGTGAAGCATTTAGTTTTTAGCGATTTAGCGGATGCTCTGACTTACAATAATACTGCAGTGTAATAAACTTCAACTCTTAAATCACCAAAATTTCAAGCAACCAGTAGTATGGAGGACTGAGGAATATTAGAAATAAAATAAAATATGTTTCAAAGTAAACACATTTTTCTGTGTCGCCCACCGGAATTAAACTACAGACTGGTTTTCAAAAGCGTTTTATCCTAAGTTGTTTCATTGCTCTACTTTTTTAAAACGTTTTCTCACGTCGCTCTCGCGAGTGTGCCACATCACGAATTTCACCTCGCCTCGGGGAGAGCTTTGGCCCGGCAAGCGTCCGTTTTTATAACAGTCCTTGTTTTGTAAGAGTCTTGTCAAGTTCCACAAACAGCCTCTTTGGACCCCACTTGGCTTGAGATAAGGTGAATCAAACACTTCTCATGTTTGCCATGTGTATTCAAATATTTGGCCTCGCTCTGACATCAGCAATGATCCAGGTCAGCAACTGCATGGGTGCAGTCGTTGGGTTTCCCCACAACATGAAAGCGAAACGGATCTTTGCTCCGTTGTTCAGACATTATCCTTATGCTAAGATGATTTAGCATGTGGAAAGGGTGTCAGTCGTTATTTGAACGGATCTTATCAAAACCGTGTATTGTGATCATTATTAGGCATCGATTTCATGAAAGCGCAGATGGTGTTAAAGAAGCAGAATGCAGGCCGGTGACTGTGTGCTTTGGAGCCGGCCTTACAGATTTCACCCTGCTGACATGCACCATCGAGTCTTGATATTTGCAGTAGGTCACGTACAGTAATTCAGCTTTTGTAATAATCTTGTTCTTGGTTAGTAAATACCAGTATGGATTAAGCAAGGGGAGTCAGGGGGCATGTTTGTTTGGCTTATCCACCGGCCTCGGGTGTGTGTAGCACATACCACGAGCTACAGTCCACTGTACATTCCTGGTTACTATTATATAATTCATTTAGCTTTTAGATGCACAATAATATGGATGCTAGTATTCTGTTATGAGTTCACTTATGATCATGTCCTGTGTCCTATAACCAGGATAAGCTATAATCCTGATTATGGGAAACCCAAATAAAATCCTAGATACGCCAGAATTAGCCAGGCTATTGAGGCATGATTCCACCTTTCACCGTTTACAGTTGTTCCCTTTCCATATTAATAATAATGTTCCCGAGCCAGATGTGAAGACGCACGCAGCTTGTACGATGTTAAAACCTTCACCAAGATATTGGCAATTATCCTGAATATTGCAATGCATGTAAAATAACCTTTAAGAATGACCTCTGTCACCTATTGTCCTTCTCTATTTCCCGTCTCTCCTGTCTCCTGTACTTTGCCGGAGCAAATCAAAACACCAAAAATCAGTTGATATTATGTCCGACAAAGTAGAAATAGCTAGGGAAAAAAAACTTAGGGGAAAAAAAAAATGTTTGGGGAACTTTAAACCGTGGTGGCAGCGATTCCCTCTTGAACGTGCTGATAAATGTCCGTTCAAAGAGAGCCACTGCAATGACAAGTTCATCCCCAGTATGGCTTTAGAGGTCAGGGTTGCTCTCACAGCCCTCCATAAAGAGTCGCTTGTTTCACTGCCTTCTGTCTGCTGAAATAAGTCATTGTTTGCCCAGTAGAGCTGTTGTCAGCTGTAGTGCACTGCAGCCTCAGAACATACAGAACAATTCTCTTCCTCTATTACCTATTGGCTCTGTTGGTCCCTCTGGCAGTGGGTTTCTGACAGTGTTAAGTCAGGCCAGACTAATGTTGTTGTTGTTTTGTTATTGTCGCTTTGAAATCTTGAAAATGCATTTTCTTTGACAGCAAAGCAGAGCGACTCAAGCTATCGGACCCATAGTCGCAGACCTTTAAATGCTAAGTCAAATGCTGAAACATCAAAAGTATGAGTTTTCAGTCTCAGCAGCATCTTATCTCTCACAGAAGACACAGCCTTTCTTCTTAACCTTTTTTCCCCCCATGTCCATATATTCCATCTCTCTCTCTCTCTCTCTCTCTCTCTTTCTCTCAGACACTATGTGTTGAACATCTCAGATGACATTGGTAACTTTGGAGAGGTTCGTCTTCCTATCCTGGGCTGCCTGGCTGTGTCCTGGGTGGTTGTCTTCCTCTGTCTCATCAGGGGGGTCAAGTCCTCTGGAAAGGTCAGTCCCACACACACACACACACACACACACACACATTAGAAGCTCATTTATATATATACATATTTGACATTCAGCAACTCTTATCAATATTGGTTATTTTCTATTATTTTATACTGCAAGGTGTAAGAGAGGTGTAAGAGTAAATGTGCACATGTAAAAGCACCTTCCAGTAGTACATTCCCAATGATTGAAGAAATCTGTCTTTAAGTACCTTTTGCTTTATGTTATATAATAATAAAAACAATAAAAACAAAGACACTGATTTGGTTGTTTTACAGCATGACATTTTATTTCCATTGTACGTTGTAGATTATTAGATTGCTGTAGGTGGAGTCATCAGCTGTAACACTGTATGGTCTATTGGTGTCCATGCTGGAAAAGGGGATTCAAAAGTCATGTCATTGTAGTGTGCGAGCACAAACCCTTGGTCGGACCTTATCGTTGCAATGTAGCACAGTGGGCAACATGGATCTCACTGCAAAGCCACATACGACTTCACCGATCAACACATTGTTTATTTTCTGTGATTTCATGTGTTCTGTTCATTACTCACTTTCATTAGGGGGGGAAATCATGAATCACAATGCGAGTGTGTGTGTGTGTCCAGGTGGTGTACTTCACAGCCACATTCCCTTATGTAGTTCTGACCATCCTGTTCATCCGAGGCATCACCCTGGACGGAGCCATCAATGGCATCATGTACTACCTGACTCCGCAGTGGCAGAAGGTCCTCGATGCCAAGGTATTTACCCGAGTAAATAGATAGACAGAAAGATAGATAGATGCGCAGACAGGCAGATGGATTGAAAGATTGTGAAAATATACATACAAAGATCCAGCATGCCATAGTAGAGAAAAAATAAACATGGATCTTCCACTTGTTCTTTTCTTCTTGCTGGATTTGACTGTGTGTGTGTGTGTGTGTGTGTGTGTTCCTAGGTATGGGGAGATGCTGCGTCACAGATCTTCTACTCTCTGGGTTGTGCCTGGGGTGGTCTTATTACCATGGCTTCCTATAACAAGTTTCACAACAACTGTTTCAGGTTGGTACTCACGACTCCAGACTATTGATACAAAGTTAGTTCAGGTAGACTACACACGTGGCGCTACGGCCTCGGACCAGCTGATGCCGTTAACGGTCTGTCAAACTCACTTCACTCACTCTCTGCTGCTGCCACTGTTGCCGCTGCCTCTGCGTCTCTCGGCCCACCACCACCGCCCCAGCATCCACCTCTGGGCTCTGCTTCTTCACGGTTTTCAACTGATCGCTTTGAAAACAAACAAGCGCTGCAAATGATCATTTTAGACGGCTCCCCGTCAATGTCCTGCGGGAAAAAAATGCTTGCCGTCGTCATGTCTGCTGTGCTTCAAACGGGTCCTCAGCGCCATAGTGAGATCTCGCAATTCAAGCCTCATCTCAGTTAGTTCTCGTTCACGGATCAATTAGTTAAAAATCCTGCAAATTGCAAGTAACAGTTTTATAAAGGGGTTTCCTTGGAGTATATGTTGAAAAGCCAGATTTTCAAAAGGGTGTGGTCTGAGAAAAGTTCTGATGTGGGGTTTTCCAAATCGCGGCTAAATGTGGAAAAGGTCTTAAAGGGTGTGAGCACACTTACCTTATCTTGTGCCGCAGTAATAAAAATTGCCCGTCTGCATCTGCCTGTGTGAATACGACTGTGCGTGTGCTCATGTTACTCATGCACACACACACACACACACACACATTGCCTTGTAGTCGGTTGCAGTGAGTGTGTGTTGCTTGGCTGTCCTGCATCAAGCTACTGTGTCAGCAGAGATTAGTATGGCAGGGCCAGCGTAAAGAGGCGAGGAGGATAACAGGCCTATGTTGCTGCAGTGGCTCAATCAGAGAGGCTAGACTTGAGAGGGAGGAGGAGAAGATGAGGAGGTGTGGGGGGAAAAGGTGAGGAGGAGGGAGGGGAAGAAAGGAGGAGAAGGTTCAACTGTACATTGAGTAGAAGGAGTGGACAGAATAAACTACAAGCTACTGGAAGCACCGGACCTGCGGAGACAAGAGACGATGAGAGAGGAGATGATAAGCCGTTTTGAGTTTGAGGTTGTTACTGCACGTGCCCACCGAAGCAGGGGCAGAAAGAGAAAGTGAGAGGAGGAGGAGGAGGAGGAAGAGGAGGAATAAAAGGAGTAAAAGGAGGCGGCAGCTATACAGAGAAGGCTGAGTGAGTGAGAGGAAAAGGTGAGATAAGGAAGGACAGAAGGAGGGACAGAGATAATTTTTTGACTCCTGTTAAGGAGCTAGCCGTGCTGCGGCACGCACGCTGAGGGAGCGAGGGAGAAGGTGAAGATGGAGGAGGGAGGAAGAGGAGGAGATAAGGAGAGGAAAAGATGTCATTTATTCTCCTGAGCTTGAGGTTGTGCCGTCTGTGCATGCTGACGGAGCGAGGGAGTCTGGGGGTTGGATGGGGTGAGGAGGAGGAGGGCTGAAGATATCATTTGTTCTTCTGCCAGGAGCTTGAGGTTCTGCTATCCTGGCATGCAGCTGTACAGCAGCCTAATCAGCTTCTCCTCTGCAGTGCCGTTCCCTTGGAGTCGGTCTCCATCTTCCCCCTCTACCACCCCCAAGTGGCTGATATGCAGAAGTGCATTTGAGGACGGGAGCCAGAGGGAGGATTGTTGAGGAGACTTGGCATCTCTCTTTTTTTTGCAGCAAATTATTAAAGGCGCTCTCTTTGTTAAATTTAACAAGAAATAAGAGGAACAAAGCAACGCACAACCACACAGTTGTTAAATTTGAACTTGAATGAGAGAGACTGACCCATCACCGGAGGGTCGCTGGTTCGATCCACCATACCACCAGGAGGGTGTACTCCAGCTGTGAGCTGGTGATTGAAAAATGACTGGTGCCACAGCTACGGTGCCCACCAACACTGCCAAAGTGCCCTTGAGCAAGGCACTTAACCCCCAACTGCTCCAAGCGTGCTGTCCAGTAGCTGACGCCTGCGCTGTCCTCTGACCTGGAAAAGTGCATGTGTGTGGGGTGATGTGTGTGTATCTAGTCAGAGGTACGCAAAGAAACAAGTTCACTGCATGCGTACATGTGTTAGTGCCAAATCAAGTTGATTCATCAACTGTCTTCAGTGTAAATAAATCAAGAGTTCTCTGACAGTTATGCAGCCATGTGACCCAGCCAGCAGTAGTCAACAGTCCTGTTTAACACGTCTGATCTCCTGACCTAAATCCAGACTTACTGATTTACAATGAGAATTGCTTTTAAAAAGTCAAGGGTGTTACATTAGAGATTAGAGGTTGTGCAATGTGGAATGACCTGTTTCTAGCTTTATCTGTCTTTGATACAGACTAGTCTGAAGTCTCCAAGGTCATAGGATAGGAGAGGATAACACAAAAAAGGGAAAGTAATGTCTACATGGCACAGGTGTTATCATCTGGAACGTTAGGATATTAAATGGAAATGGTTTAACATCAATATTTTCGTCTCCTGTAGCTACATTTGCGCCATTTTCCTCACAGAAACGTAAAATTTCTTTTTCTCTTCATGTACAGGGACAGCATCATCATCAGCATAACCAACTGCGCAACCAGTGTGTACGCCGGCTTTGTCATTTTCTCCATCCTGGGCTTCATGGCGCACAACCTGAACGTCCCAGTGTCTGAAGTGGCCGACCACGGCCCGGGCCTGGCCTTCGTGGCCTACCCAGAAGCCCTCACCCTGCTCCCCATCTCGCCACTCTGGTCACTGCTCTTCTTCTTCATGCTCATTCTTCTGGGACTGGGGACTCAGGTGAGGCTGGGAAACCCATGGATGCACATGTGAACACAAACTCAATTTTACAACCACTAGAGCCAAATGAATGGAAGTCACGAGGAAGAGTAATTTAGGCTTTTTTTTGGACACACTCATGCGTGGATGCACGTGCACATACACACGTGCATGAGGCCACATTTCCCTTGCTTTCCTTCTTGTTTTTCTCTCTTGCATAAGGCTATTTGACATTGAATACACTGTAAATTTGAGAACTTTTAGAAGCTGTTCTTGACTTTGTTTGACTACTGTAAATACTCTTCAATCTTAGATCCTCTTAAAAATGTGTGTGTGTTTGATTCTCTATATTTTAATATAGATGTGGTGTGCCTTAAGCCTCTTTTAAGCCTGCGTGTTTGCTGCACATGTAGTCCTTAAGTAAATATTGGCCCTGTGATTTTGCAAAGTCAAGAGAATGCATAGCAGAACTGACAGGAATTCAGAGGCTTGTGCAGTTCTGTTTGTAGTGTGAAAGGGCGCTGCTTGTATGTCATGTTCTTACTAACTGCAGGATCAATGGTATGTAGACACAATGAATATGTGTCCTCCATCGCAGCTCAATACGACCTGTAGGCCTGGGTTGTGATCTCCCTTAATGTCCTTAAAGGCATACTGTTTATGGGAGATTGGCCCATTGATTCAAGTGAATCGAACATAGACCATCATCCATCAGTGCTGTGTTGAGTGATAGTAGGCCTCTAGTAGGTTTTAGTAGGTTTTATGTAGGAGAAAAATATGATACAAAAATAACTACCAGGGACTACTTTCTGTTGGAAGTGAACAAGGTGGGCGATGGGAGACGGTGCAGAGCTTAAAAGCACTGAGCGGCGGATGAATACGTGGTTGTTTAAATTAAATAGTTCCAAAAATAAACCCGGCAGCAGCTATACTGAGTTAATGTTTTGTTTAAAAAAAAAAGTAATAAAAACCACTAACTTTTTATTACTAATAGGTCAGTGTTCTTACTTTTAACAATAGTTAGCTAGTCGCCTACTATCACTCAACATAGTTGGTGTATGGTCTACCGGGGACACATGGATGATTTTGGTGTCTTTGTTCTCATCACTTAATGGGTAAGTTAACAAATAGGCCGATCTCTCTTTTTTCCTTTAAGTCAGAAATCTTGCTACTTGCTGTTTTGAAATAGTGGTAGTCATGTTGGAAGTTCTTCAGTATGCCTTTCGTCCATTTTGACCCTATGTGTTTGCTGTACCTTTAGTTCTGTCTGCTGGAGACGCTGGTGACGGCCATCGTCGATGAGATCGGGACAGACTGGATCATGAGGCACAAGACTGTAGTCACGCTGGGAGTGGCTGTAACTGGATTCCTACTGGGAGTGCCACTCACCACACGGGTAGGTCCCAACACACATACGCACCACTGAGCATGTGCACAAACAACCTTTTTTTTTTTCTCCAGCATTGACTCGGCCCCTGTGTGCACTCTGTGTTTAGGCAGGAATCTATTGGTTGTTACTGATGGACAACTACGCTGCTAGTTTCTCTCTGGTCATCATCTCCTGCATCATGTGCATCTGCGTCATGTACGTTTACGGTAAGTAAATGTGATAGGTAGAATATGGTGTGCATGGTGTATGGTGTCTAATTGATACATGAAACACATTAAAAATAACCTTATGTCATCTCATCTGAATCTCAAACGAAAGAGAAAGAGTCACACGTGGAGTAAACAGTGTTTGTTTCACATCGGTGCAGGCCACAGGAACTACTTCAAAGACGTTGAGATGATGCTGGGCTTCCCTCCTCCTCTCTTCTTCAAAGTTTGCTGGAGATTCATCTCTCCTGTCATTATCTCCGTAAGTGGGCACAAGCACATAAACATAAACAACACACACACACACATGTAAACACACACCTCCTGATGCGGGACCAATGTCTTGACATAATATCTCCTATTTTCCCTGTTTTAATGTAATCCACACGTTCTCCCCATCAAGCTAAAGGACTTTCCGGGTCCTCGGTTCCTCCGTGTTGCTGACACACTGTTAGGGACCTGACCCAGATTTTAACTGCAATCAGCGCTAATCTGTTTGGCGACTGCTGCTTTGTTCCCAATATAAACCTCCTAAAAGAAAATCTTTTTAACTGGGAAATGAACACATGCAACTGCGATCTGTGGTTATTTCCCAAGCAGGCGTATTAATCCTCTAAGCTGCTGGGCCCAACCAAGAAATTCATTGTTGTGGATTACTGGTCAGATTTCAGGCGCTTTTGTTTTCTCTTTTATTTTTACTGTTCGTGCTAATGCCCGGCTCTCAAGGGCCACTGGTGAAACCATAACTAGAGTTTGCTGCTGTTTGGTACAGTTACAACTTCTTGGCATCTCCTGTTTAAACAGGGACTTTTTTGGTTATTCTCTTTTTTTAAACCGTCTTTCTACCTTGTTCTTTCCCCCTCCAATGCCAAGCAGCATTAAGACCAAAAATCAGAGCAATTAAATACTGCATGAGTGCTACAAGTATACAAGCAATACCATTATAACAGTGCGATTTCCTTTTTAACTGGCGATTAATCTTCTCATTTACACATTCTCCTTTTAGTCATTCTCATCTTCTCTTCTCTCTCTGTGCATGCAGTTCATCCTGATCTTCACGGTGATCCAGTACAAGCCCATCACCTACAACGAGTACGTCTACCCCGGCTGGTCCCTGGCTATCGGCTTCGCCATGGCCATGTCCTCGGTGGTCTGCATACCCGTCTACGCCCTCTACAAGATCTCAAAGTCCCCAGGAGCTACCTTCAGAGAGGTACAGCGAAATATGACACCTCCTTCATGACGACGAAATACCTCAGATACAAGCATACTGTAGAAAATTTGATCTTTTTAGATTCCCATTAGTTGGATGGATCACTCATAGAAAAATATCAAAAAATATCAAAAATCAACAATTTACCAATTCTTTCTATTACACTATGATTGAATTATACCAATTGTGATACAAACAATAATAGATAATAATAGAACAGCAAATTGCAACAGCAAAAAGTAGCGGGGGAGTAGTGGAGGTACTGACTGCCCAGGGCCCCAAGCTGAGGGAGGGCCCCAAGCTGAGGGAGGGCCCCTAAAATGCCTTTTGTGGTCCTCAAGTGTTTCTCTTTTATTTCACACTGCTATGGTTTTGTGCGTCCGATAACTGATCAGTAAATGAATGTGCAGAGGTGCGTGTGAGTAACAGATGGGTAGACATAGATGTTTGTCATAGATGGAATTATGGTGGTGCTCCCCGTGCTGTTAGCTTGGCATGGTGGAGAGGCTTTTGTGTCCCAGAGACCCTGAGGGCTCTCGTCAGGCGAGGGGGCCTGACGAAAGACAGCACACCCTCCAGGCCTGGGCGTTGGGCGTGGCGCTAGCAACGCCACCCTATCTACTGCTACCGAAACTTCTTAGGGGACGAAGAGGATTAAGTAAGTAAGTAAGGGACGAGAGGAAAGTGGAGATGGGCCCAAATAAGGCCCATAATTCCTAGCTACACCCCTGGCTGTCAGTGCCGCTCATTCCTCCTCCTCTTGGCATCTCTGCATCCTATTGTGTTGACAACAGGGTACAATGTTTCCCTCCATTTCTCTGCCACTCTGAACCACGTGTCTCCCCCTCTCTCTCCCCCTCTCTCAGCGGTTGAAGAATGCGTGCCGACCACACCCTAAGTGGGGCCCGGCCCTGCAAGAGCACCGGACGGGCCACTACGCGCCGATGGCCTCCGGAGACAATGTGGAGGATCGCCCTCTCAGGGAGAAAGAGGAGCTGAAGGAAGAGCTGAAGGAGGAGGGGAAGGAGAGGAATGATGAGATCAGCCTCACCATCCAGGGAAGCAACGGCTCCACCAACACACACAACAACCCCAACCCCAGCGCATAGAGGGCGCACCGCTCCGTCAATGTTACCGGGCATGGCCCCATGCCTCACCATCTCCTCCTCCTTCTCCCCTCTCCTCCATCCTCATCCCTCACTTCTCCTCACCCCACTTTCCCACAGTCCTCTGTGGGGGAGATCCCATTCGCTGGAGACCTTTACATATTGTAAGGGCTTATTATATCTATCCTAACCTCTTCTATCTATCTGTATGTTGTCTCTAGAGAAAAGAAAAAAAATGAAAGAATCATCCAAAAGATTTTTTCAATGGGGTGGTCGTTGGTTTGTTTCACATAATTTAATAATGCAGTTTGTCCTTTCATTTTTTTGTAAAACCCGTATTCATCTTCATTTGTAGATACAGGTGGAGGTAGTGTCGGAATTCAGACTGTGTTTGTTTAGTGCATGCAGCAACGTCATCGCACAACGGTGGAAGGACACACACTCTCCTCCTTTACTCTGTTAGCTGGGTCCGTTTTGGAATTGGCAACTTTCTTGCGACAGCGCTGGTGGTTTGGAAAGCTGGGGGCAAAAATTGTCTTGTCGCGGTGCGATACACAGCGGGGCCACGGCAGTTGGGGGGAGCTGGGTACACTGTGGCCCCCGCTGGCATCTGCAGTTTGTGTCAATGCTAAAGCTGATAGGTGGGAAAAGGCTACAATCTATGGCAAGAGGTGGGTATACTCAACTACGCGATTGCGAATGGCTACACTATACACGCACACAGGCCTATTAAAGGCATCTCATTTTCTGCATTGCTTGGAATCTACTGTACATGTTATGGCACACAGTGACCTCAACCGTAGCCAATCTCAGTTAAGACTAAGCCTATTGTTTGTATGCTGCTTTTTGAAGGTTATGCAGAGTACAAGTATTTAACAAAGCGCCCTAGAGAGCAACTGATACCTAGGGATCTCGCGCACCAGAAATGTTTTATTGTGAAAAGCTACTCATTCAACTTTTGCTGAAATCGATCATTTCTCAAAACCCGGCAGAGAAATATCAGCGTACAGTAAATGTGTTGTACTCTCTGCCTCCATACATGCAAAAACACACAGACACAGCATTTTTTTTTTCAGTTTTTTGACAGAGGCAGAAGCGATCCCAATGCCCATTCTCAGGGTCCCAATGAAGTTACACTTTCTGGTTTGATGTTGCTCCTTACCTGTGGAAACCTTGTTTTGATCATGGTGGGCTTTGCAGACCAATAGGGAATTAAAACCACTTAACATTAACATTGTTTCATTGTTGAAAAAATCAACAGTGATCACACACAAACACACACGATAGGTGGATGCAATTCTGTATATAGAAGTGCCATCTCTTTTTAATCAGTCTTCCGGGCATTCTGTTATGGTGAAATGCATCTTGGGATGCGGCATGTGAGGGAGGATCTAGGCTGTCGACAGGAGCAGCTAGCATAGAGGAAGGATCTTAGGTGATGTGAGTCTCGTCATAGTCGTTCTCTCTCCCACGAGTTGTAGCAGTTTGCCCCATCGAGGCATGTTACCAAAAACATGTTCAACATGCATGAACTTTATATATCGGTGGCATACAGTAGTAGGTGGGAAATCTTTCTTGACTTTTCTTAAATAAAAACTGCACTTGTATCAGAGAGACTGGTATGACCTCACCTCAGTCTCTTTGCAGTGGAATCTTATATGTATTTACAGACTTTTTTTTTTTTAAACTCTGAGCCAAGCAGTTGTGCAATTGGATGGTGAAACAGAGGAGAGAGGCCATTGGCCAGGAGGTGGAGCTTGCGTGCAGAAGACTCCAGGAAAAAAAACAACAAAAAAAAAACAACAGGATGAAGAGAGTCATCTTAACTGAATTACGTAGTTGTAATGTAGTTGTATAGTATCGTTTTCTCAATAGAATTGTCTTATTTACCTTTAATTATTGTAAAGTAACATAGTAAATAACTATAAGAAAGATAAAATGTTTATTTTGTAAAGACGCTACAGAATCTTAAATAACCATTCCTCCTCCATGACTTGACTCGTTTGTTGTCACTTTGTGGGAGGGTGTGGTAGGATAGAGAGGGGGCTGTTTGCCAGGTAGGGTCGGGTTTCCCAAAAGGATCTTTTACACATGGCAAGACCTGAAGTGTTCAGGGTGCAGAGCAGACCATTTCATGGCTGTCTAAACAGAGAGCAACCACACAAAGTTTTTTTTTCTCATCTAGACCGCCATGTAAAGGTCAAATCTGTGCCAATGGGATGTTTAAGATCCAAACGTCCCTGTGTAATTCCACCCCAAGATGCTTTTTGGGAACTCTGCTCACTACATGGCAGGGGGGATGCTGCGTGTGTTTGGCTTTGCGGGCAGGGAAGCCATCGGATTCGGCTCTGCCAGGCCTGGTTCTACTGTTTCGAAGAATTCTAGTTTCTAGATTTCAGTGTGTGACCTGTCCAATCATTATCCAGAACACAAATGGGAGGGAGGGCTATTCGGTTGATACCAGCTTGCATTTGGAACACACCTGTATATTTAGGTGTAGAAAGAACCTGGGAGGTGTGTATGTTTATAACTCCCGGACTCAAAAATGTTGAAGCGCAACTTCACAACTTTTTTTTCCAGCTATTCGAAATCAGCCACTACTATCCACGGTCATGTTTTTAAAAGAAAGTTGGTTGCTCCGGTAGTCCACAAGATGGAGTTATTCTGACACTCAGGGTAGTTTAAGGCACAATAGTGGTCTATGTAGGAACTAAAAAGCATCAAAAGCAAAGTCTGTCGGCTAAAATACAAAGAGCCCAACAGGCACAAGACTTACTGTGGCTGGAGATCGGTGTGTTTTTGATGAGGATGATGAAGACGTCTACATGAAGCACACAATCACAAATGTAGTGAAGATGATAAGCATATAGTGGATTTCTCCAAATGGTCCGGAAACAGATGCTTCGCGGATGCTCTGTAATCTAGGATATGTATGTTCTGGTGTGGAGCAAAGCGTTAATCTCACCTCTCCGTACTCTTGTTGTTGACCTGCCGGACCTTCTAGAAATCGATTAAGCACATTTCCAGTGAATTTCAAGCAAATTCATATTTAAAGCAGTTACATTGGGTTCTTACAAGACCAGGTGCTCTATCAGACACTACGTTACCACCATCTCCTATAGAAATGATGTCTAATGAAGAGTTCACCAGACTGTGCACTGTAAATAAATGCTGTTGTTTCTTCTTAAAAATCGTGTTATCCAGTCGCATTGGGCAATTTCGAGTCAAGGAAAGTTGCAGTTTTCAATTTTTGTTCTTTTGCTGAAAAAAAAGTGAATACGAAACTATTATTCCCAGTGTATAGTGGGACTGCTTGTAGCTGAGACCGTTTCCTGTTTCCTGTTTCCTGTTTGTGACTGCCTGTTTTCTGTGTTATTGCTGTAGTCAGTGTAGCTTAGCCACCATGCTACCACAAACGTCTCTCTATACAGCCCATCCATCCCCATCTCTGTAGGCCCCGCAACTCTTCCTCCCTTTGTACAGTAATATAAAAAAAAAAATCGGACTGGTGTGCGTACGTGCGTGTTTACCTTTGTTTTTATTCAGGGGCGGGTAGGTGTGTTTGTGGAAAGGGGCATTGTTTCACTTTGGTTCGTTTTTTCGATTGCTTTGTTTTTTTCTCGTAGTGTTATTTAGACCATGTCAACTGTACGGTGTATTCTGTGTAATGGATTAGCTCTTACTGCTTAGCCTGCACGTAGAGCGGGTGTAGTGTCAGTATTGATGTCAGTGTACTTCTAATCCATCAGAACTAAACCAAGTCCTATTCTGCTAATATACACAGTCTACCTTTTGAAATATTTTTTTGTACTAAAAGAGAAGGAAAACTACATATTTTATCTTCAGATTTTAATCAGCGTTTATCCATTTTTCGATGACACTACTTTTTTTTGTCTTTTCGAAGTTATATACATATACAATACGTGTAAGATAAAGCCAGCTGATATCAAAAGCATTGCCAAACAAAAAAGCTTTGGATCGAAACTTGAACTACAAAGGAATGCTTCGTTTTTCTTGCGAGCCTGGTGGAGAGCCGGGTGGAAAGATCTTGCTTCTCTAAACAGTATCAAATGTACTTCATGCTATTTTACACACTAGTTGGGTGCCAACAGTATTATACTATATTGTTCAAAGTGGTATTGCACAAGTCTGTCTACAACCCGTAAACCAGAGAGCAAAATGTTTTAGGGCATGTTTCAGAATATGACGACACCGATCTGTCCCGTGTGTCCAAGATCATTCATCCTTACATCCTTACTACAACTTACAGCTGCCACTTGGTAAGACTCTGCCCTTTTAAACGTCCATTAAGGTTTTTGTGTGGACTTTCTGAGGCGATTGTATGAATACCAGATGAGGGTTCAATTACTATTTGAAATGGATTTGTTTACTTTTGACTGGTAAAGTGAAACCACTTGCTAAGATTATCCCAAAAGGATGAGACCTCGCCCATTTGGCCCTCTAGGAAGCAAACACACACTTAATAATTGACCCAGGTCTGGTAATACTAACACACCACTGCTCACTATCACCTTATGCTGAGGTGGCTGTGTAGTAAGTCTGCGGATGTTGACGGAATGCGGACTACAAGGTTTTGACCTATTTTGAACACAAACTTATAGTGCAACTCCTCTGCTGCACTAAAAGCAAAACCTTTTTTTTTATTTCTTGCGATTCTCAGTAAATTGCAGAAATGACCTCTTGAATTTCTTACTACTACTCATACAAGCATAATGTTGTCTCATGTTTCAGCACTTTAAAGAAACCATGTGTTTTTATAAGCAACGGGAAAAAATATAATAATAATAATAATAATAATAATACACACTTCCATTCTGAAATATGTACAAAAAAAAAAAGTCAAGTAAATAATGCCTTTTTCAGTGGTCGGGCTGAAAAAAAACTGTTGTGTACAAGTGTCAGTAGACGAATGCTGTGTTGTTGCCATGCCAATGTAAATTCTTTCATGGGAGGAGAGGAAAAGCACAAATGAAAAGAGAACACAGTTCTTCTGGTACCTTCTTTCATATCTATCTATCTGTCTATCTATCTAACCACGTCTGTTCTTCTTGTTCTTCAACTTTTAGTGCCAAAATCCATTGAAATGTCTTAGTCCTGTCAGCTGTATATCGTAAACTGTTCAATTACAAAATGGTAAATAAAATCTATTTTAAAGATCAGTGCTCTGTGGCGTTTTCATCTTATATATGTGGTGTCCAACATATAGGTTCACTTCAATGTGTTTTATTGCAAGCAATATTGGATGGAAGTGAATATTAGCGAAAATGCCCTTGTAAAAATAACGTACCATGGGGCACCGGTCAGCTTGCTGAGGAAGGAAAGCTCCATCAAGTTTATTGTAGGATTGAGGATTGTGGGTAATGGAGTTTTCTGGTGGGCACCGACTTAGACGTAAGGGTGCAGCAGCTCCCCTTTATTGCATCTGATGTTATTTTATTCAGTTAAATATATATTAATATATATTTCAGAATTTTTAAGGTTTAAATTCTCCGGCTTTTGACATACACACAGTACTGTGCAAAAATCAGAGACCACCCTCTTGATTTATTTATTTAATTTCCTGTCAAAGTGGCCTCCAAAAAGCCTCCACAACTAAACGTGATATCACATTTTTCAGTACTTAGTGTGTCTTTGCCTTCATTACAGCTTCCATTCTATTTGGGAGGCTTGCTTTGAGTTTTCCAAAGAAATCTGCAGGGATATTTTTTCCATGCTTCTTGTAAACACCTCCAACGTTCAGTCTTAGAAGTCGGTTGGATTTTCTGCTTCTCACAATCCCAAGTAATCCAAGACACATTCAGAGATGTTGAGGTCTGGGCTCTGGGAAGGCCAGTCGGTTGTTCTGGGAACACTGGCAGCTTCTCTGTTTGATAAGTATGTCTTGATCTTCTTAGTGTGTTGGGCTCGTAATCTTGCTGTAGATTTGTTCCCAATCAGATGTTTTCCAGAGGGTATTGCATGATGTATTAAGATTTGTTTGTATTCATCAGCATTCAAACAAATTTCAAACTCCAGATGTTGTTATACATCCCCAAACGTATGCTCCACCATGCTTGATTGATTCCCAGAGTCTTTCATTGCTTTGGCGGTGTACATACTGCCTTCTGTTACTTCCAAAGATCTCAAGTTTGGACTCATCAGTCCATAAAACCTTACTCCACATCTCAGGTGTCCAGTTTCGGTGTTCCAGTGCAAATCTTCTTCTCTGTTGTCTATTTCCTTTTCCCAGTAGCAGCTGCGCTCAAAACAACCCCTATCAAAGCACTGCTATCGGATGCAGTTGCTAAGGAACAAAACATAGCTGTGAAGATGCTGTTTAGTTCCTGGGGCGCCAGGGACTTCCAGATGGAAATACACAACCGAGAGAAGGTCCATATTCGGCAGTGTGGGCCAAATGTTAGATGGGCTATTCAGATATCGGCTTTGAAATTGGCCAATGGGCCATTTAGCGCCTCTATAGCCGACATTTATACACCCTTCCTATTCAAAGGTATTCTGTCATTTGTTCAAGTTCCTATAAGATTTGCAACTTGTGATTTCACAATTAAAGCGTTCATTTATGAGCTTTTCTGTCGTTGTGCGATATGTGATTTCTTATCTTGTCCTGATATGACTGTAGGCTCGGCTTAAGCAACATTTTTCCTTCTTTAGAGAAATGTAGATATTCAGCACCTTGGAGAGCGGCAAGGCCTGTTTCTGTCTCAACATTCTCTTTTTTTTTGTTTTGCCTGTTTCCTGTATTCTAAATTTGTTTATCTTGTTTTGTGTTTTATCATGGACTAGCTAGATCTAGGTAAACTCATCTTTGTAAGGTTCTTTGAGGCATGTTTTGTGATTAAAGACTGTATTAATAAAGTTGACTCGACTCGCTATTTGAATCTGAGGTTTTAGTGTAACTGTGTTGGGCTCCTTACTCAAAAAATGTAATATATTCCACTGTATACATTACTCAGATATAATCTTACTTTACTTATTACTCCCTCCTCGTCAAATTACAAATAAAAAACGGAGAATGTTTCCTCTTACCTTCGAAATACCTCACCTTTTAGTACCTGCCATAGTTTACAGTTGGCAGCAATAATTTAGTGGTCTTTCTTCTTGGTAATACTTCCAGCTGTTGAACGTAATGTATCTATCTTTAATCCAAGCTAGCTAGCTTGCGCAATGTGTGGCGCGCGCAACGTGTCCTTTAGTTATGACGAAAATAAATACAGGATGGTGATTGGCTTGAAAGTAATAACGTTACTGTTTACGGCCCTGGTCCTGGTCCTAATTAATAATTGTAACTTTATTAAATTTAATTTTATACAATATTATATGTTACACTAATACATTTTAAAGGAAGAAAGCAACGGATACTACGAAAATATTTCGAATGGCTACAAAAGGCATATTTTCCTGAGCATAACATAACAACGTGTTTGGTTGGTTGGTTGGCTGGTTGGGTTTTTTTTTCCTGAATAATGTGCCTTTTGTAGTTATTCTAAATGTCTTTTGTTTTACTTTTTCCATAATAATAATAATAATAATAGTAATGGCCTGTAACAGTTATTGATTTACCAATACTCTGGAGCCCAGTAGAAAGACTGGGAGAGGTGATTAGATGTGATTACAGACTAGCCGTATAGTTAGAATCAATATAATGATTATAGCATTAAACTACCAAAGGAGATTTAAAAAATATAATAAGGTCACTGCATACTACTGAGTACCACAGACACAATCAAGTCAAAACACTGAGTTGACAATAACAAAGCATTTTTATATCACTGCGTATATACACGGTAATGTTATAAAGGGGACAAACCACTGAAGCAGTACCATGTCGCGTCTGTAGAGGGCAGTGTTGCTACGGCTATGACACTACGGTACCAAACAGTCACAGCTCTGCCATCCAAGCCAATTAACAACTGGGTCATAACATCCATCATCGGGTGCCGTGAGGTAACAGGATTACGCCATATGAGTTAACATCGTTTGTTATAAGGTCTATGTGATGGATGTGATATGGTCAAGTGTCAATCGAGACAATGCCCCCCCCCCACCCCCCTTGACTGATGCAGCTTTAGTGTGATTAACCAGTACGCAAAAAATGTGGAGAACTAACTGTGTGACCAGTATAAATACACAGTGCAGATGTGTCGTTCTGCTTTTATCTGTCAGGATTCAGACTTCACTTCAGTTTTCTTTCTTGGCAAATGTCAGATTTGCCCCTGAGAGCAAATTAGTAGTTATACATCACACTCAGTAATACACTACCTAAGTGACTAAGAGGACTATGACACTATTTGCTATCCATATTTTAGTAAAAGACAAGTGTGTGGTGGTGTGGCACATCCTGTGTGTCAGGGATGGCTGGAAGGCATTTTCCGCAACTGAAGCTGCCTTTCTCACAGACAGAAAGCAATTTTGCTACTTGTGGGACCATTGCTCCATTTTGTTGGAAAGACTCCAGTGCTGGGAACACACGCCTCAAACATCCCTGACCTTTCTCCCTACCGGAGAAGTGGCTTTGGTGAAACACACCACAGTATCACAGTGGGCAGTGTTCGATTCTCATATGCCCTTGAATGAATACAAGAGTGGGCTCTGGCTCAATCTGGACCCCACGCGGCAATAAGCTTCACTTGCTGTTACTCCTCCGCTCTTGTCTGCTAAAATGTGCTGCACATCACTCTTCTGACACCATTATTCAGGTCATCTGACACTAGTGCCGTGTCAGAGATAAATTAATTACATAAGCAGCCCTTCATCCCGAAAGAGGCCTGTCTGTCATTGATCAAGCAGCTTATGTGCATGATGTCAGGATTATAGTGTGCCAGTTCAAGGTTTGATTGGAATTGATATTATACCACTATTGTCCCTGTGCCTAAAAAAGCTTCTCCAGCCTGCTTGAATGACAACCGACCGGTGGCCCTCACCTCGTTGGTCATGAAATGCTTCGAGAGGCTGATCAAGAATTACATCTGTGCCTTCCTCCCTCCTACCATGGACCCGCTGCAGTTTGCTTATCGGCCAAACAGATCCACAGATGAAGCTATCTCTCAGGTACTGCACACCACACTCTCTCATCTTGACAACCGGATGGGGGGCTATGTGACACTGCTGTTCATTGATTATAGTTCAGCTTTCAACACCATAGTCTCCACCAGACTGGCTGGCAAGCTGATTGAGCTGGGACTGAACACCCCCCTGTGTGCCTGGATCCTGGACTTCCTGACCACCAGGCCCCAGGTGGTCAGGTTGGGCAGACACACCTCCAACCCCCTCACCCTGAACACAGGATCCCCCCAGGGTTGCGTCCTCAGCCCCCTACTGTACTCCCGGTACACACATGACTGTGTGGCCAGGTACAGCTCCAACTCCATCATCAAGTTTGCGGATGACACAGTGGTGG
>OOFE01046334.1:0-15548 GCA_900323365.1 Monocentris japonica
GCGCTATCACCGGCACAACAGCGAGATACAGGAGGGAAAGGGAGGAAGGGGTTGGGAAGGGAGGGGTATAAGCATCATACTGGAGAAGCATCAGACCTCTGCTAGCTTCAACATTGTGGAACAATGTGGGTAGTGATTGGGGAGGGGACAGGAGGAGGAGAGGGGGAGGAAGAAAGAGGGGAAGCAGGCGCAGGAGGAGGGAAATTGCCTGGTGCCCTATGATGCTGATGATGCCAGATATCCTTGTGCCTTTGGGAATCAGCAGCAAACATTATGCTGTTTCTATTCCTGCACTGTTATCTGCATCCTGTGTTGGACCCTATCATTACGTTACCTGACATGTGTGTGTGTGTGTGTGTGTGTGCGCATGTGTGTTCTGTTCAACAGTCTTGCCTCTAACCCACCAACATCCAATGTGTCTAATGGTAGTGTGCTGCAGAAAAGCAGAAATTATCTAGAGCTCACACACAAACACACACAAACACACACAAACACATACACACAAGTGCGCACCCCAGGATTTTTAACATTTAAGCCTCCTTAATGGTATATGATTACACAACCCAAACATACGTACTGTGCATACACATCCACAGACTATACCGCCCTTAGAAATCCATTAGAGACACTTTTTTTCAGTCGCCACCCTGCAACCTCTCGACTATATAACATCTAACTGTCCTGCCATCATAACGTTTAAATTATATGACATGAGTGACATCTTCCTATCCATGTGCTGGGTTACATTGTGCAGTCCAAACAGCTCTGGAAGGGGAGAATGGAGGGCTTCAGCCTCCTACAGCCTCAGGCTGGAAAATGAGGAGCAGATAATGACCCAGCGCCCTCAAGGACAATGGAAGGCCGGAGGAATGTGGCTTACCTCCAAGTCGCCCACACGAAAACAAGAGCAGATACAATCAATACAAAATGGGCTTGGAGCTAAAAATATGAGCGCCCAAGCAGCTGTGAGGTGAAATATGAGCGCTGGAAATTAGAAAAGGGACAACAGTAAAGGTAGCATGAAGTCATCTGACAGCACAATCTCACGTTACTGATGAGCCAGGGCTCGACTTACTGGTTGACATCCACATGCAGTACATGCAGGCGCTTGATGCACCTCTGAAATAAGAAACTCAAATTTCCTGTTAACAGTGTGTCAGATGAACTGGTATATGCACCGTGTTATTATTAAACTGCTGCCATTGAGTATTCAAGTGGGAAGACATAGAAATGGGCATTGATGCTGAATAATAAGCATAGCGAGAGCTAGAAATACCAGATTCCTGTGCTAGTTTGAATGACTATGATGACATTTCAACCTCGGGGGACTGATTCATTTCAGCTTTTCTAGCATTTAATGTAAAAGGTGCCTTGTGTAGAGCTCTCTCTTGTATTTATATATGTGCCATATACTGTCACCCCCTTTGTGAAACACTCATTGCTGAAAAAAGCATTGCAGATTGAGTTTCAATCTTTAGTTACACTTTTTTCAGTGATGACACAGAATAACATAAATTCATGTAAAGTAAGAGGCATAGGATTCACACTTTCAGTTTAGTTTCCTAGTTAACATTTTCTTGGTGTTTGTTTTATAGTGAATTATTTATTTCCTAAACTAGTTCAATGAAGTATGCTCGTATTTGACATAGTAACAGCAACAGAATTAAACAGCTTTGGTTTTTTAACAATATATTGAACACATTCTATTAGAAATAAGCAAAATGATCATAGCCAAGCCAACAACCTATAACATATCTGTAGTTATCGATGTCTGCATAATGTACTGGAGTGACATAAAGCGAGAGATGTTCTGATCTTCAGGACATAAAAATGATGTTAAAGGGTATTTTCAAAAATTCTTTTAGCACTCCTTTAAAAACACACTGAACCATCAACCATGACGTTTTCAAGAAAATGACTAATCTTGTTTCCTTTGTCTCGCTATTTGCCCTGATTGGTTGGCCTACTGAAGAATATCTGACATGCACCCCCTTGTCTAACACTCACTCATCCTATCCCTAATCACAGTTACCCTTCAGGGAAAAAGCTATCCCTGGCTTCCTGAGGGTACTTAGTATAGTACAGAAAGCTATAGGGCTGTGCT
Organism: Monocentris japonica; assembly: GCA_900323365.1. Classification (NCBI taxonomy): domain Eukaryota; kingdom Metazoa; phylum Chordata; class Actinopteri; order Trachichthyiformes; family Monocentridae; genus Monocentris; species Monocentris japonica. The sequence continues at coordinate 2,105 of OOFE01046334.1, forward strand.
TTCCTTACCACACACAATATATATGTCATCATCTTTCAAATCCCATGTGAAAAGAACATTGATGTAACTTTGTTATCAGGTCAATATGTAGTATATGTTGATGGTAGACAAAAATAACTGTGGTCAGGCATATTATCATGGCTCTTTCACACTAAACTCAGTTACACATATTATGAATTTTATCATTTGCAATTACAATTGAAAGATGAGCATGCATGCCTCAAATAACAAAGGCTTAGTAAAATCTAACAGACAAAATGGAAATGATTTTTAACCTCATTCACACAGTTAAGGTGTTCCTTTGTCAGTTATCTGAGGTTCATAATACCCCAATGCAAGGTGTTATTCTTTTAAAGTTAATAGCTTGCACACTCCACATTAAGTTGTAGAGTGGAGAATCATGACGCTTACCAAAAAATGCCAACAAAGGTTACAGATTGTGTTCTAGACATAGGACAGTTAAAAAGAGGGTTCTTGGTTAAAGAAGACAGTGAGATAACAATTAAAGGCTTGATAGCCAAAGCATTGATGTTGGCCAAAGGGGATTTAGCTGCAGTGCAGAGAGTCACATCCAAAAATATATCAAGCAGAAGTTTGGTAAACTGTAGAGGAGGATAACCAACATCCTAATGGAGTCCTGTGTTTATGATGTTCCGGGAATCCGTGTGTTTTCAGTTACAGCTCAATTACTAAGATACTGCATCATCAAATCATTGCCTGTTTGAAATCTTCTTAAAATTGTACCTCCAGATCAGCAATAATGGCACAGATTAACAGATTAACACATATTTGAATGCCCCTTTCACTGATTTCATTCAGTGAAATGTAATTTTTGGCAGGGCAACACAAAGAAAATCATACACATGATGAGTGGACAGTTGATATTCATGGATATAACACTTTTGTAGAACATGTTGTGATGTACTAGTACTGTCTGCAGTGTTTTCTGGTATGACAACCAGCTGTTGTGCAAGGTCCATTTTATAGCCACAATACAGTCTTGCAAGTTTGAACTCAACAATATCCAGTGAATCCATTCATCATCAGGGATTGACTACAACTTCCCCAAATTCTCTCATGTCACCCATTTCCTGCACTGCCTCCACTGGCTGCCTGCAGCTGCTCATGTCAGATTCAAGACGCTGGTGCTGGTGCACAAGGCTGCTAAGGGAGCAGCCCTCCCATACCTCCACAAGCCAGCCTGACCTGTCAGTCCATGCTCTGTGTTACTGCTTCTTCCAGGCACTTACAGTGGCTCTTTCTCCCTTCAGTGGCCTGGTGATTGCTCCACCCAGCCTTGACTCTTCTTCCTTATGGCTCCTCAGTGGTGGAATACCCTTCATACTCCTGTTAGGACAGTCAAATAGTAGTCAAGTAGTAATTTGCATCCCCCTCTGCTCCCAGAATCACACCCTCCTTTTGCATGTTTTCCTCCTTTACTTACTTTAACAGGCTCCTCTCTTGAAGCACTCCAACAATTCCTGTCACGTATGATCAATCTAGGGTCACAGGAATATTTGATTACATCTATTAACCAAGGTCATGCACAGCAGCTAGTGGTTGAAAAGGAGAATGAATGCCACCTACCCAATGAAGGGTGGTAAAAAACAATTTGGACAGTGCATATAGTCATACTATATATACAGTGAGCGTGCAAATTACATTACATTACCGTCATTTAGCAGACGCTTTTATCCAAAGCGACTTACAATCAGTGCATTCAACATAGGTAGGCAAGAGAACTACTAATCACCAGAAATTGTAAGTGCATTTCCTTCCTAAACAAGCATCTAAGAGCAGAATCAGTGCTAAGGTAAAAGTGCAATAAGTTAGCTACCTACTTTTTATTTGAACAAATGAGACAAATAAGTGAAGCATATAAGCACATAAGCTAGCGCTAAGTACAAGTGACAAGTAAGTGAAACAAATAAGCAAGTGCTAAGAGGAAGGGTCAGGGTAGTGTTTCTTGAAGAGGTGGGTTTTCAGTCTGCGGCAAAAGATGGGCAGAGATTCTGCTGTCCTGACATCAGTGGGCAGTTCATTCCACCACTGTGGGGCCAGGACAGAGAAGAGTCGTGACCGTGTAGATCGGCTGCAGGGGCCTCTGAGCGACGGGGCAACCAGTTGCCTCGAGGCAGCAGAGCGAAGTGGTCATGCGGGGGTGTAAGGCTTGACCATAGCCTGGTGGTAAGAAGGAGCTGTTCCTTTCACTACCCTATAGGCTAGCACCAGGGTCTTGAACTGGATGTGAGCTGCTACAGGGAGCCAGTGTAGAGAATCATATGTGATGCAGATTGGTCTGTGCTAAATGTTGTTGCTTAATGGCCAGGTAGGACACGACTCATTCATTGCCCAAGATAGTTCAGTGAGGAGCTTTTGCAGATGGATGGCTTATTGATAAGTGCAGCCTTTGCATATTTTTGATGTGCTAGGGTTAGAGAAATGTACTTAAATGATGATTATTTATCATTACAGGAGACCGGGGATATCCAGCATGGCTGATGCCCCTTCTCACCAACCCCTCAATTCAACATGAAGTGGCTGGTCAACATCAGACAGGCTGCTCTCACTCTCCCTGTTGCAGCAATGTCTCTCTTGTAGGCCATAATTCTTTTATTTTCTGCTTGCAGATGAAATGAGTTTACTGCAGCTTACACCTGCTGCCAGGCTAAATTTTTTCACTTGTTTGTTAATCCACCCCTGAGGGTTCCAAAGTGTACTTTTTGGTTTGCCTCAACCTCAGTTATGAACCAACTTCAATTTCTGCAACAGAGAAAAAATTTTATTTTTGCTTCTCGTTGTCTAAGCCATGTTCACTACACATCAATGGCTCAGTCTAGATATTGGCCAATGGATACCAGCCTAGGGCTTTCACTTGACTCGACCACATCAGTGCATCTGATTGTCTCCCTGTCTGAGTGAATGAGGAAATAGTGGAGTGTGTGTGTTAGCGTGTGTGGTCAGTGTTGAGTGGGGCTGTATGTGTGTGGTGGCTGTGTGTCTTCCCTCCATTCAGACACCTGACGCTAACAGTGGCCCTTGCTGGAAGTGGATCTGGAACGTGGGTGCTGTACCCTGGCTGTTCTGCAACGTGGATGCTGGCCCCTTGTGGAGTGCTGATCCCGGCCAGGCCAAAGTGGGATGTGGTGCCAGACCCGGAAGACGTGAGACGTAGGATTTTATCACCGGATCAATCTACACCAGTCTATTCAGCCCTTGGTCGACTGACGACATTGACCCACTTGGCCTGCATTGCCATACTATAGGGGCCCTGGCTGAACATGCATACTGAACTATTCCACTGAACTAGATACACAGAAGTATATGGTCCCTGTCATCTATTGCACACCCAGCCGTCCTGGCTTTGAAGCTTTCTTCCATTTTTTCTCTGACTTCTGTATGGGGAAACCTATCAATACTGGGCATAAATTCAACATTGCAGCTATAATTTCAGAAGGCCACTTTCAGGGCCAAAAATGTATTTGTAAAAATATGTCTTGCCCTCCTTCAGTTGAAAATTTCAGCTGTATATGGTTATCTTTATATTAAAGAGTGGCTGTGCACGAGCATGATGGTGGTTTAGAAAGCGTGGTATTTATCAAGGTAGATTACTTGCAGGTGTGCATATGCATATTTGATAAATGAAAATTGTCTTGTACTTATGAACATTTTACATTTTACTTGTAAGAGAGAATTGTACCTTGACAAAAACTTGAGGAAAGTCTGGCCTTTCTCTCAATAGACTTCAGGGTGGAAGACAAATGATGATTCTCTCCAAATACCTCAAGCATGTGTTGAAGTGTAACCAGCCAACCAATCTAAAGCTGAGAAAGCTGAATGGCCATGAGACATGAATGCCATTTCCTCAGTCTGTCTCAATATGTGGCCTTAGCCTTCCATGGACATTAGCACTGTCTATGGCATCTCTTCTCAAAGTCAACACTGCAGTTGCAGTGGAATGGTTTTTGAGCATTTTTTTCATAGGCATTGAAAATATGATATGTTGCATGTCAGGAAAGGTTTGAAAGTACATTTAAACTGTGTTTGCATTGACCAAGAATAAACTCAGATTATTGCCATTTCAAATTGCCACATTTAATTAAATTGAAGATTGACTGGCCAAAACTAACACCTGCATCTGCTGAACAACTAACAACAACTAAACGTTATCAATATAATATATTTACCAATGCTTTACAAATAGGAGTACATTTTAATCAACACATTTGTGGTTACATTTCAGGTGCTGCTGTGCTCTCCATCCATACACCTCAGAGGGAAATAGAGGCAGAATCTTGTGCAAAGTACAGTTTGGATCGTTTCTGGTATGGTATTTTTTGTTTGTAGCTGCAAATCTGTACCATTTTTCGGAGTGTATCAAAGAATATGCCATTCAAGACCAGAACCACATGATCCTAATGACTCCAGACATTTTAAAGAAAAACAAGCAGATAAGAGTTTATTGTACACACTCCTGGAGTTTCATCACAAGTTTCATTTGACTGTGTCACCAGGTCATGAGCACCACTGTACATGAGAACACACAGTAGGACAACTAGCCTAAGAATATACTTCCTCAGTCTACAATATTTATTATGAGCTGATACCATTGAGAACTTAATATTTTAGGTTTGACAGAGCAAACATTGCCAAAGCAAAAGAAGATTAGCTTAGGTTATGACAATTTAAAAATATGCTTTAGGTATGAGGTTGTGACAGGGGAATGTACCTGTTGCATGATCAAATCAACCCTAACCAAATGACACCTCATCATGTACATCTATGTAGTACAAAGTTGAAGTACTGATATAAAATCCATCGTTATGAGAAGGGAAGTGAGAAGCAGGCAGCGTTATCTTAATCCATATTTCAGCAATATAAGTGAAATGATGCTATTTCATAAGTTAGAAATGCATTCCAGCCAAGATGACAGCATTCCCCACAGTAGTTAATATATTTGGCATCATTCTAGGAATATTTTGCACAGTACAAAAGTGAAATTCTTTGCTGACACGCATATCTGAACCCTATGCACCTGAACGTGATTAGGCGTGGAAAGTTATTGTGCATTGTGCGTTCTCACGATATGGCCTAGTTTCTGACTTTTATGGTGATGTTGTCCCCATTTTATTTAATGTGTCAGTGCCCAGTAGCTACCAGCTGCCCATATTAAATTGGTATATATGTATATATATAGTATATACAGTATATGTGTGTGTGTAATGACTTGTTAAGATGTAAGTAATAAAATGTGAAAATCATCTAATGAATTACTGATAAATTACTGCTTAATTGGTGAATTATTTGAGGTGCTTCACCTGAGTGGCTTTCTATAACATTTTGATATGTATAATCTATGAGAAAATCATAAAAACCAATACTCTGTAACACAATGTGAAACATTTTAATGACACTTTAAATGTCTGTACCATATGATAGACACATCACAGTCTAAGACAGGAAATGCTTTTCCTTTTTGGTGAAACCCTGTCAATAGCATGTCAGCCAAGGCAGCCATAGCTCCAGCGAGAGGTCTCATGTTGCAGTGTGGAGGGTCACACCCATTTAATATTTTTCACAGAGCTTACACAGAGTCCTGTTGAAAGGTTGGGCTGAGTGTCACAGATGTAAGGCAATCTTTGGCGAGGGCTTTGAAAAAGCTCCCTGCACTCTTTAAGAAGAATAATTCATGGAGCAAGGAGAAAGGAAGATCCTCATTCTCTCCCTGATCTAGTCATTGTTCCTCGGCCCTTTGAATGTGTCTTCACGTTTCTCACAGGAAATGACATACATATATAGCCTACATATGTATGTGAACATACATATGTGAACCTTTGCAGGACACCATCTTTCCAGTTTTCTTTTGTATGCGACTTGTAGAGCCACGAAATACCATCCCACACACCTTAAGAGCCATTTGAGCCAGTTCAAATCCTCTCTTTATGACACACACACACACACAAACACACACACAAAGGGTTAGTATCCTATGCCAAATTATAGAACTGTGAGCTGATGAAAAGACTGTTTGATGATGTTTCATATCCACACCACGGTGTCCCAGGAGGGAGGATACTTGGAGTCCAAATAATCTGCCCTGCAGTGCAGCATCGTGAGTTCACACTGTCATTCATCCTGGAGATTATTTCATTTATTGTCTCGGTCCGGCCGGATGACTTATTACATCACAGTTCACCTCGTCTCCAAGGACACACTAACGATCCCATTAAATAAGGATGAGAAATCCTGTAGTGTGTTGCTGCTTCCCCCCTGCCCAGCGTGTGGAATTACTCTACGTGCATGTGTGTGCAAGCGTGTGCATGTGTGAATATGTTTGTGTGCACTTAAGTGTGTGTGTGTGTGTGTGTGTGTGTGTGTGTGTATGTGTGTCACAAGATTGAATCCCACACCAGCACTTAACTCTTTACACAGATTATTACACTTTTCTATCATCCTTTCACCACAGATGTATCTCTTATTTACAGTGAGCAATGATGCTTCCCCACTGTGGCACACTGGGCACCGACAAGGCCTGTCTCATTGTTAGGGCAAATGAAAAACCTAAGTATATGAAAGAGCGTGTTTAAGACAGAGCACTTTGCTTCATCGGACGGTCTCAAAGTGAAAGTGGTCTCATCTCAGATTCAGTTTATGACCCTGAGAGAGACGGCAGACTGCCAAAGTACAAGGCTGTTACAGAACCAGTAAATCCTTCACCCCATTCCCTTACGCCCACTACATTTACACTAGTTAGAGTCCTGTTACACTGTCAAGAAAATGAAAAGTTTTCTGAAGAGAAAAACACATCATTATGTCATCAGAAGAATTACATATTGATTGTGCTTATTTGTTAGCACTCAATTGTTGACAGCCGGGTTGTACATTTAGTGGGCACAGTAGCAGAGAGGAGGATGCTCCAACACAGCCAATGGGTCCTGAGGAAAATGCTGAGTCATTCTTGTTTTCCAACACACATATAATCAATACCTGGGGCACTGGAGCCATCTGAGAGCACACTGCAATTGGAGGCCATTTTTGTGTTTTGTTAAAATGCCAACAAGGCACCTGAGGACTGCCCTCAATTCTGACCCCGCCGTGCCAGGGTTTCTCAAGCAGTCACTGCAGTGTACACACTTGTTTTGGTTGGTGTGAAACAGAAAACAAGCAGAAGATCCAGACTATCTGGTGTTTGATGGTGCAGAGTGCATTGCTCGTTAATTGAACAGGCCTGACTAAGGTGATCAAATTGCAGCTTTGTTTGGTTTGGACATTGTTCTGAAAAATTCACACATTATATTTTACCGCTATGCCTTCCTAACAAGCTGCCATTTGTTACACATTCAAGGGAAGATTTAATCAACACATTTGTGGTTACATAAAGACGCACTGCGAAAAGGTTGAACAGACAATGAAGTTGTGCTTGCATAAGTAGCCAAAAACCCTCTCTTCTTTTCCAGTAATGAGGACATGCATTCAGCCATCCTCAATGACACTGGCTCTTGGAACAAAATTCTGGTCATGTCGCCATGGTTCTATTCAGACACAAGAGCATTGTAAAAGACTCCTACTCAAATCAGTCACAATAAAAGCAGCAGCAACAGACGTTTCAAATCACATACATTTCTTCACATTTTGCGACATTATTCTTGGTATACAAACTAATTCAGTTGAGGCAATGGACTTACACTGAGGTTTCATCACTGAAGTTATTATTCACCTCCCCACCTGAGACATACTGTAGCTCCAAGACCCAACGGTACCCTTCAGTCATTTCTGACACATAATGTCAGCCACCCACTTCCGCTAGTAGACAACAGCCCCTGCTAGCCTGACTGTATACTATGCTAACAACAAGTAGGTAAGCATGCCCAGCTTTTGCCCCAGCCCCTCAAGTTTTCTGCTTTCACTGCTGGAGCCATATGTAAACCTTGGGGAAACTAATATCTTGCCCTTGTCATCTTTCAGTGGTCAGTGATGAAAAATAGCAAACAAGATGACACCAAAACCCTAAGCTTCATAGTACCAATTATCACTGTAGTATTCTAATAAACACACCCTTCTCAATGTGAAATGATGCAGGCAAAAAGCAAGAACACATCTATATCTGTACCGTGGGGTGTTTTAGGAAGTGACCCTTCACCACATATCCTGTCTACTGAAATATCTTCTGTGTGGAGGATAGAGCTCAAGCCAGGCCTATAAGTTGTGTTTGGATAAGGAGGAGAAGGCACTGGCCTCCACACTCACACAATAGAGTCTTTGAGTTCAAGCAACACCTTAGACAGGGTGGGTCCTGTTTGTATTTCTGGAGTTATGTAGCTCTAATTTCCATCCTCTCAACTCGATTAGGAGTGGCACTAATTTGCACTGTTGCACTGCTTGTATTTAATCAACATCTGAGAGAGTCAAACAAACATTTTGTCCTAAATGAGACAGGTATTCTGAGTACCATGAATTAAAGCATCAAACTTCTCTGTCAGCATTTGACCATTTTGAGGCAATCTTGTCCAATTAATGTTATGCTCCATGCAGTGCTGGTACTGGAACTGTAAGGCGGGAATCTATATGATCTCTTTTCTTATATGTAATACGCAGTGATGGTCTGTCTGGCCCTTGTTTTTTATGACCAGTCACAGACTACAGCCTGTAGCTGCTCTGCCTTTCTATAGCTCCAACTGATGAGCTCTTACTTCTATCCTGACTCTTTACTGATTAATCAAAGGCTACAGTTAGACTTGTCATTTGTTATGTGATTTTTGAGATCAGGTTCTGAAGATAGGATTGGATCATACGTTCTTGGCCTAAATATGTTGTATGTCTTTGTTAAAATCTATATTTATTTGAATCTGTGTCTTAAATGACCCTTTCCTGCTCTCTCATCATGGCTTTACATGGATTCTGGCCAGATTGCATCCTATATACATAGAATTTCAACCACAATGCAAGCCTGAAAACTTACATTGAAAATCTGAAAGCAATGTTTGCAAAATTAGAATTTTGTGCTTTCAGACCTGTCACATAAGGCGTGACTGGGTGGTGAAATGTAGTGTAATCATAGCCAAAAATACTTGTATCCCTGGGGAACAAAAACTTTAGAAATCTTTCTCCTTGGGCCCCAGTCATGTCTATCCTTTTCCAAGGTTTTTTGTTCCCCAATAAAGTCCTTCATTTTACAAAGAGGCACCAATCTACACATCAGAGCCAAGCAGTGCTTTCCTTGCTCGGTGCTATCCTTGTATTCTTGTTTGCATCTGCTCCAGTAGAGTGTGTCTAAGTATCATTGATTGATGTAGTTACTGTATTAGGGTATTGACATTTTTGCTGAGACAACAAAGTAGGAAGCTAAACTTTGTGGCTGCATTGAAACAAATGTGAGCTCTGCCTTGCCATAAAGGATTTTTGCATTTTCCATTTACAATAATGAAACTCTCCCAAAAAAAGCTCGGTGTTGATGAAGTATGATTGCATTGCTTAAAATTATGCTATGCTGTGATAGGTAGAAAAAAAATAACATCATTTGCAAAATGTATAATGTGAGGACTGTATATTCTAAGTGTGTACTCAGCAATCTCCGTTATTGCGTGAATTGGTAATGTCACTGCTGTCACCCTCGCACCGTGATTTACAGTTCCAGCAGTAAGAGGGGTGTCAACGCCAAAAACAAATGGTCCAGGAGTTAATATGCAGGCGTGCACAACAAACGAATCATATTTTCAAGGACAAAGTGTTCTGCACGCATGAAAACCTTTTTCTAATGTTAGAATATCTCTCAAAACGTGAAAGCAGTGGAACAGTTCAGAGTTATAATTGAAACCCTCAAGCAGTGATAAGATTATACCACTGGAGATGGTGAGTTCTTCGAGTTGCTCTCAAGCACACACACTCGCTTGTGCATGCATACACTTGGGCAGCAACACACGCACATTCAAACACACACACACTCACACACACACACACATATTGAGAGACTGACTCTTCTAATCTCTCCTTGTCTTGAGCCCAGCCTCAGTTCCTTTGCCAGTAACAAAGGTTGAGGAGTGTTAATGTTTCACTCACTCTGCCAGTCTGTCTGCCAAGATCCTAAAAATGCACTGTCGGACCTACTGCAGAGAAAACCTGCTGGTCCAAACACCACCACTCACTCTCTCTCTCTCTCTCTCTCTCTCTCTCTCTCTTTCTCTCTCTTTTCCCTGACATTTAAGATAACTGTCCCCTACGTAGTATGTTTGCAGAAATATGTACTTTCGCTGCCTCACTCTCTGACGCCTTTGCTGTGTCAACACTGTTAACACAAAACACATATCTTCTTGATTGAAACGTTGGTATTCTGCACATTTCCCGTTAAACCCTAATTCAGCGTTTGATTCAACATGCTAACGGCACTCCTATCAGAGACTAAATGCACCTTTTCACATATTCATTCAGAGAGAGTGTCTTCCTAAAGAGGCCAAGTTTTCACACAGCTCCGGTAATGGGGTTGCGACTCCTCAGGGCTGAAGTCACAGCATTCAACATGTAGCGATGACTCACTGGGTGAGATAGGGCCAAAGTGAATGCTACACTGAGTGACTAGCCAGGCAGGCCTAGGGCCATTCTGTCAGCCCACCTGAGTCCAGCTGAGCAATAGGAGCCCCTCTAGGTCTGTTGCTGGGTAGTAGCAAACCTCCACCCCTTGCTGTGATTGGCCAGTGCAGCCTGGATGGCCCCACCCCTTGGAACATTGGTGTCTTCTCTGAGCAGAGAAGTCTGTCACAGCAACAGAACAGGCGGTAGGAGCTGCCCTAACAACTGGTCTTAGGCCAGGTATTTGTGATTTCTTCAGTGCTAAGGTTACAGAACACAGGGTTAGGTAATCTGATTCGAGAACGGCAAATATACAACTCTGTTTGGCTAAATTCTTGACCTGCCAAAGGCAAGTTTGGTAAAAGCTAACTTTGCTTAAGTACACATGGTAAACTCCTCGTTTTCCTCTCTCTCTCTCTCTCTGCCTCTCTCTCTACTCTTTCTACCTTTATCTCTCTCAACGTTGATAGAACCATTTACTACTATTTCCCAGAGGACAGCCAGTGACACATACATGTACTATCAGAGGGTAGCCAGCTAGACAATGTGATAAAAGGCACTTGACATAAGAGGAAGAGAACATAATGATGCCTCCCCATCCCTTAGACTTGGAAAGGCTATCTATCTATCTATCTATCTATCTATCTATCTATCTATCTATCTATCTATCTATCTATCTTCCCAATCTTTCTCTTCATCCCAACAGGAAATACAGATTACTGAATTAGCTTGGCATGCCTATCCCAGCCATCTATGTTGTATCACAGAGGCAAATCGCTGCTGCACGTCCATGTTTATGTTATCCCGAGTCCTAATCTCCCAACAGCACCTAAAACCAGGGCACCGTTGATTCAAACGACTGATAATCATGTTACATCATACAGTAAATGGATGCACCTCATCTTTCCCGTTCCACTTTAAGCTCTTCCCGCAAATAGAAATGTAATCCAATTTTTTTTTAGCTTTATCAGTTGAATATCAGGAATTTGGTTTTGCTTTTTCATTTTCTTTTCTCCTCAGGAAGCGAGAGATTTGGTTGTATTGTTTACTTATTGTTTTTTAAAAAAAACATGTATTAGTTTATGTGTAACTATAAATAGCTATATGTTTGGAAGCAAGAGTTGTTTTTCTCCAATGCCAATTATGTAGCAGGTGAGGGGAAAAGAGGCACACATCCCTACAAACTAGAAAAAGACAAGGACAATTTTCAGAAGAGTCTCCCAGTCAGGTGAATATAATTGAGATGTTTCAGAGAGATGAACCTTTCAAGATGCATCTTTATTTTCATCAATTACGGTTAAAATTCCAGTCATATCCATCTGGCCAAACAGTCCAATTATCTTGTGACTCATAAAATCACAACCTTAAAGATGGAGGGAGTTTTAAAAGTAATTGTAAAGTCCAATATCCAATATCAACTCTTTATGGATGATCATGTATGTGTGAATCCTCTGTATTCACTAGGCTAATGACAGATATATTTGTTTTATGCATGAAGTTGATGTTCAAACAAATTGTTACAAGGTCCTGAACAAAAATAGTGCAATTCTGTATATGCTGAGCAGCAGCTGTAGTCACACACCACCTCTGATTTTAGGAGTGCAAATATTATATCTGAAAATCAAACATTTGGAATTATACGCAGAAAGCTTGATCCTTCAGAGACAGAGGAGAGGCTGTTCGGGACAAATATTGCCACAGGGGATATGGCTTTATATTATGGGATAGTCTTGTGGATTTTGGCAGAGGGGTAATGTTTAAATATTTTATCCAAATACATCTCTTCATGCTACACAATGGTATGCACACACTGTTGAGGCCAAGGGCAGCATCCTATACATGAGGAATTCACAGTGTATATTCAACTTCTGGAGGGATTCTGAACTGCTTCACTCATCTAGAATAGGTTGAGTATATTTTTCTTGCTTATCAAGTTGCTATTAGCTGTACTTAGACTGCTTCAGTACTAGTGTTTTTTTTTAATTGTCTGTTCTTAGATGTTAGTTGGTCAGTTTGTGTTGTTAGCTGCTAGTTGGTCAGTTTGTCTTTGTAGCCACACCTTCAGGTCTAACTGTTGTTGTTTGTCCTTATATCTTGTTGTTTAGCTGTTTTGATTCAGTGTATCCTTATATCTTGTTGTTTTAGCTGTTTTGATTTAGTGTGTTATTTTACTAGCATAGGGTTAAGACAAGTAAGCCCAGTTTCTGTTTGTGTCATACCCCCTATTGGAGGTAGTTTCACCTGAGCTAGGACAATCAGTGGAAGCAGTCTTAAATCACTACTGCTTTGAAAGCGTCAGCTTTCAAACGTCAGGCAAACGAAGGCTCGGGCGAACGAAGGCTCGGGCGACTTTTTCAAGTCCGACTTCTTAAAGCAACGGCCTTCAAAGACAGGGTGCTTCTTCTTTTCATATTATGATTTAAATTCTGTCATTGTATTGTGATCTACCATGTGTTTGCTTCCTATTCCTGTTTACTCCTCTTTCCGGTGGTCACACAGACGCTGGGTCACACCCAGGCGCCACGAACCCACTAATCTTATCTATCCTACTCTCTCAACTCACGTGGAGCAAGTGGTGGCAGGGGAGCTTTGGAATTGCAAGTCGGCTGTGCCGAAAGCTGAGTTCATCTCAGGCTACGCATCCTTGCTCTCCCTCAACTTTCTTGCTCTAACTGAGACTTGGATCACCCCAGAAAACACTGCCACACCTGCAGCTCTGTCAGATGCTGCCCCACCACATGCTCCCTTGTCCCCTCCCCTCTCTTTCAGTCTACTGCACCTGAACTCCTTCCCTTCCTGACCCACCTCATCAACACATCTCTGGTGTTTGGATGCTTTCCCTCTGCTTTCAAGACTGCCAGAGTCACCCCCCTTCTGAAGA
>OOFE01046342.1:5079-16488 GCA_900323365.1 Monocentris japonica
CCTTGCTACTTATTTAAAGGTCTCATAAAAAGAGAGAAGAATTTGTTGTGGTGCAACATATACACACGTATGCACACACACACACACACACACACACACACACACACACACACACACATAGGCACTTGCACACTTACACTCCAACACCACACGTTTACTTAAACCGAATGACCCAATAGAAATAGCTCTTGCCCCCCTTTGCCACCCTCCTCTTCTGCTCCTCCACTCCTCCCTCTCTCCTTCCCTAGGGTAGGTCTCTATAGTCCCCTGCTATACGCATACTGATCTATAGGAGCCCTGGACCCAGACAGTTTTTTGGCATGGCTGTGCAGGTAGCATTCCAGCACGGTTTGAGATCTTAGGGCCCTAGCCTCGTTAAAAGCCTGATTTATCGCCTACAGCTGGGCACAAAGGAACCTACAGGTTGGCTACCTTAATTAATATCACGCTCGCTACTGCTTGCACCTATGCATGTTTGTGATACACCTCTAGGGAGAATACGCGAAAAGGACCACATGCTATAGTTTTAACAGACCACTTACAGTGTGTGTGTGCTTAGGATGTAACTGAAAACATGTAGTTGTGCTGCGGATTGTCTTCAATTGATGTGAACATGTTGAAATAGCGTGCAGGGACTTGGAGAGCTACAATGTTCAACACCTATCACTGACATCTGTTGATGCAAAATGGGCCTGCTGCAGGGTTCTGTGCAAGTCAGGGCGTTAACCATTTGGACCACACTGGGTCCTATTGTCTGCCATTTTACCCGCCTCTCTCAATGTTGCTATAGTGGCTGATCAGACCACATGTCTTCAATTAGTAGGCAGGAATCTGGTACGCCGAGCCTCAAAGATAAAGAATTGTGGGGAGCATGGCCTGCCATTGCCAAGCATATGGCCCATCCATCTTATGGACTGTTATTGATGGTAAACGTTACATGTAGGTATTAACTGGCTGCCTTCACCCCTTTTCAACCCTACCCCTCTCTTTTCATAGTTCTGTACAACACAGACTAGTGTCATTCCAAATGGACTGTGAAAGAAAATTCCCGTCAAGTGCTAGCTATTGATCAGAGGAGGAAACATTTGTAGGTTACTTTGGATATGTGACCACTTCTTCACTTTGTCTTCCTGCTTCTCAGAATGTCTTGAAGGGGCTTGAATTAGGGCTGAACAGGAGGCCATTTTGCAATTTTAATCAGGATTTGGAAAGCGTCTGGGTTGAGAAGTGGCCCAGCACTGTTTTCCCATTCTGTGTGAATTAATAATGGGGCAGGGAATGCTAGGGATGGATGAATGGATGGTGGGCAGGGGCATTGTGGGGTCTTACAGTAAGTGGCCATGTTCTTGTTGCAGCATCAGCGAACTTCATGTCTTAGGCTTTACTAGTTATGACTTTAACTTGGTGGAATGAGGATGTGTCCGAACGTCAATTCTGTGGTCACGACTTTTACGCACCATGTGTTTCTTATTGCCGCATCTCCAGTTCTTAGGAAAATGGTTCTGTGAGTTACATCTGACCCTGAGATACTTCTCAATCGAATGAGTCCGGCTATTGATGGTTCTCTGAATTCTTAACCACTTGACCACCGTGTGCACAGTCACACACACCAGATGGGATGCGTGTTAAACCCTCAGCCCCCACAGCTTCAGGCCACGGGACACTCCAACACACTGGCCCTCTTGTATTTAAGTGCCATGTCCCTCCACAATGCCTTGAGGCTCGTATGCATAACGGGCTGCTATGATTGGCCCAGGCTCACATGCCCTGGTCTTCTCACCCTGAGGTGATAGGACATGGTGAAAAATAACTGCATGTTTAAAACAGCCCTTGTTCAGTGGTATCTAAATGATGGCCTAGTGCAAAGTGCTCTTGAGAGCTTCTGAGGTTACTGTGAGTGTGTTCAGTAATAACCACACTAGTTTGTTCCCTGTTTCCCAAGTTTCCCAAGTAACAACTCCCCACTTCCACAAGAGAGAATGAGAATTTGGGATTTTGCTGGTGGTCCAAACGCATCTGGAACCCCAAATTCCCCCACACTCCACCTTCAATCCTCAGTGTGGTCCCACAGCGATTTAGATGATGAGTTACTCGCTCTCTCTCTGTCCTTTGCCTGTTCTAAAATGTGTCTCATTTTTGCTGCAATTGCTGGGTACCCAGGGCATGGGTTGGAGGAAAATAGAATATACCTGTATATTTATACTGGTCTGATGAATGGATTTGAGATATATCCTACACTACAGGAGTGGGTGGATAAAGAGAGAGGAGTATAGAGCAGCTGTGTGTGTTTTAGGTCAAGGGTAGTGTCCTTTAGAGGTAAAAAAAAAGAATCAGTTAGAAACTGTTTACATGTGTGAAAGTGTATGTGTGTGTTATATAGACCAAGGGTAGAGTCCTTTAGATAAAGGACACATGTTTTAGGTAAAAAAAAAAAAAGGGGGGGGGTAAGGAGAATCTGTGTTTATGTATGTTTGTGTGTGCGAGGAGTTCAGTGTGTGTGTGTGTGTGTGTGTGTGTGTATGCATGTGTGCATGCATGTGTGTGTGTGTATGAGAGACCCACTTTAACCCCTCTCAGTGCTCAGTGCTGTCATCAGAGCGTGTTAAGAGAATAGCGTGAAGGAAGTAGGAGGAGTAATGAAGGAGTATGCAGGCAGTGGGAGGGTGAAGGGGGAATGGCTCTAACTCCCAGACAGGCTGGGCTGTTTGCTGAGCCCAGACAGATTCAGTGTGTGTGTGTGTGTCCAGACTTCCATCAGCTCAGAGACAGCCTGACTGCAGGTCTGTGCCTGTAGATTGCCCCAAACCTCAAACTCCCACTTCTTCCCCTTAACCTTCTCTTTCCCTCCGTCTCACTCTCACTCTCTCTCACTCTCTCTCTCACTCACACACACACACACACACACTAACCTTTTCTCTCTTCTTTCTCAACACTATCTTGGTCATACAGTACAAACAGATTGGGGCCTCCTAACTTTATGTTTTTCAACAGGAGAAAGAATCATATGTCTATTTCTATGTGTTAAAATTCATTGTAACCACATAATTAGAAATTGAAACAACTTCCGGTCTTCACACATTCATCTAGCGATTAAAAGCACATGATCAAACAATAACAATTAATTAAAATAAATATATTTTATGGTTTAAATTGAAAAGTGGCCATGGCCATGATTATTGACACCCTTTAGAACAATTCAAATCAATTTTGTTGGTGGAAATAGATTCCCATTTGCAATGTAATTCAACCCACCTTTCGACAGGTTGCAGGTACCCACATGGTATAAATGAACCAATTATCCATTTAAAAGCACCAAAAGCACCCAGCAATGGTTCAAGAGAAAACAGACTGCTCTGGATGAGTCCTGATCTCAATGGCGAGACCTGAAATGTGCAGTTGATCAAAAGAATCTTTCAAATATTGAAGAACTGGAGTGGGTTGCAATTGAAGAGTGGGAGAAACTGCCAGCAGAAAGGTGCAGGAAGCTTATTGATGGCTACAAGAAACATTTGGAAGCATCATCATTGCCAAAGCCTGTGGAACTAAGTATTATAAAAGGTTGCCAATAATCATCACTGTAGACAGTTTTCAATATCGAAGCTATAAAAAATGTTTAAGATAATTTTTGTATTCTTATTGTTTGATCATGTGCTGTTACATAAAACATATGAAGACCAAAAGTTGTTTCAATTTCCAATTATTTCAGAAGATTACATTATCTACATTATAAGAGTGCCAATAATCTTGGCATGGTTGGTATGTACAGTATGTGTATGTTTATATGCTTGTGCATGCGTGGTGTGTGTGTGCTGTGTATGTATATCCTGATATTGCCACTTAAGTCTTCCTCTCCCAGTTAGTGACTCCACAGTGAGTCAGTCCACTTATGTCCACAGCATGGAGTATGCAAGTTCAGTGTGGGCCAAGCATCTGTGCAGTGGGTGGACCAAATAGCAGAAACATCTATCAATATTTGAAAAGCTAATAACAATCCTGTGAGGAATAGGGCCATCCTTTCCCTTCAGAACAGTCTCAGTCCTCCTTGGAATCATCATACAGCGATCATACAGGTCCTAAATTGTATGTAGTGGGATCTTGGCGTTGATGAAACCACGCTTGAATTTGTTTAGCAGTATGTATGGGGGCATTTTTGTCTTGGAAAATGGGAACATCACAAGGACACAGGGTTTGCACCATAGGGTGCACCTGGTCCTGTAAAATGGCTTCATTTTTCTTGGACTCATGAGACCATATTCCTTTTCTCCATTGTTCAGGCCTCCATTTTTTGTGCTCCTTATACCAGGTCTTGGTGCATTGGCTGTGGATACAAGCGATTGGGAATTGACAGCCTAAATGAGGCTGTAGTTTTGTGGAATTTAGCAACTGTCCTGTTAAGTGTCTGTCCATTGCAGTTTGTGTTTGACATACTTTTAGATTTTTTCTATTAACCATGACACGTAAAATAGTTTTGTGTCTTTTGTAACCAGTGCACCTGCAATTTGGCCACTAACTATTTGGGCTCTTTTTATTTCTGTTAATTGCTTCATGTTGCTTTGAAGTCCTTTTTCATGTGGTGTTTCCATTATTTTGTCCATCTCCCTGTATGTCTGTGGAGACTGAAGAGGGGATAGTAGGGAGGTCATCTGCAGGGCCCTGTATGCTCCGGTGAAGGCGACTCACATCCTGGCAAATGGTATGCAGGCTCATAACGCGCTCCACTCGTCCAATAGCCGGAGACGACACAGTTTTGACAGTGTCGAATGCCCTGCCCTGGGGCCTTATCATCCTCCGCTGCTTGCCTGCCTTCCCTTCCCTGTTTCTCCTCTCCTGATAGTATCTATGTGGAGATTTATGCAGAAATGTGCAGCGAGTCGACCTCCCTGGTCCCCCCCCATCCTTTCTGCAGGGATGCCAGGCTGTCATAAGCTGAGCTATGCAGAGATAGGGAGGCTCAGGCTGCTGGCCTCATGTTTTACAGAGGCTATGCTGCTTTCGTGCTTCATGTAGGGATGATGCTTGTAAGGAAAGACAGGAGATGATCTTGTCTAAATGTTGCAGTCTGTATTTTGAAATCTATTCTCTTCTACTTTTCTAAGTCTGCTACAAGAGGGTTGGAAGATGTTCATATTTTATTCTATTCTATTCTATTCTGTTCTATTCTATTCTCATCCCCCTGCAGCTTATTGAGATGTATCTTTTTCCTTGACAGAACACTTTTTACATTTCCCCTCTAAAGTGCTCAGAGACTCCTGGCCCATCTGGGATATTGCCCGAGTCCAAAAATACTCCTACTTGATTAAGTCTTCTCATGTACCTGGATA
Source organism: Monocentris japonica (assembly GCA_900323365.1). Taxonomy (NCBI): domain Eukaryota; kingdom Metazoa; phylum Chordata; class Actinopteri; order Trachichthyiformes; family Monocentridae; genus Monocentris; species Monocentris japonica. The sequence goes on from OOFE01046342.1 coordinate 10,401, forward strand.
TGTGTGCTTAAACTGACACTTGGCAGTTTGTGATTTCTTTGATTCCAGCCCTTCATTTAATACCTACTGCATTGTTCAGTGTTGGCTTTTGTTGATGGTGGTTTGATCCCGCGAAGCGGATCCCAACTCAATAAACAATCTCGGCGGACGCTTACATAAGCGATGGTCCATTTAATTAGACTGGTTAAGCTTAGAAGCCCAGAGGTCTTTTCACCGTACCATTAGAGCTGGGATGAGAAACAACAGCGTGCAGCCTGCCACCGTCGCTAGCAAGCAGAGAGCACATAATGATCTGCACCAGAGACATGGCTGGCCCTGCCCATTATGAGGTCTGCCGGACCGAGCCGTAGCCAAGCACGAATCTGTCCAGCTGGGATTCATCGGAAGAGGGGAATGGATGAATGGATGGATGGGGAGATGGATGGATGCATTGGTGGATGGTTGGTCAGTTCAAACACAGTTCAACTGAGAAAAGATCAAAGGGACCAAGGTAACAGAGGGAAACAGACGGCATAGAGCGATGCTAATTTTAAAGGCATTACAGCAAGTATCCACACCCACACCGCATGCACGCTAACACTTACGTGCATAGATGCATACATACATGGACACAGACATGTAAACACACTCACTAACAATGAGCACGCATAGTCATTACGGAAACTCACACGCATGCAAAAGAACACGCAGATGTAAAACGCTCACGGACCCTCTCACACACACTCACCCCCCACAAATAAAAGCATGTACACACATACACACACACGCACACACACTACTTGGCTATTGTGTATGGTGCATGCATTCATTGGCCCCTGTGTGGGTACCATCTGTCCGTAATGGTTTCTTAGTGCCTCAGAGAGACGCCTCAACTCCACCGTTGCTCTTATCAACTTTCAGGAGAAGGAGAAGGGGAACGGAAAGGTAATAAGTGTGAAAGTCTGATTGGAGACAAAGCCACAGCCAGCAGATTACTTTATACTGGGCACAGGCCCTCAAAGACCACCATGCATCTTTATCTGGAGATCTGCCCCCCCCCTCGCTCACTCATGCCAGCCAGGCTTTTCTTCCCTCAGTCTGCCTCTGTCTTTCCCCCTCTCTTGGGTCTGTCTCGTAGGTCTCCAGTCTTTCTTTCTCTCATTGCCTCTTTCTATGCCTTTTCTCTCTCTACACCCCTCTCTCCTCCTCTTTTTCCTTCCTTTCTCTGTGTGATGTGTGTAGTGGTTAGTGGTCAGCTTCTCCCATTGACACAGTAATGTGTGGCTTTAACCATTCCCAGCCAGCGTTGCAGGCCCTGCTCCACATCAGACTTGTAAAAGACTGGGAAACGGGATATAGGCATGCTCTATTCCCTGGCTAGCTTTCTGTTTAGTAAACCGCATTTCCTGCATCCGGCTTTGTCTCAGGAACAAGTGTTGGTCAAACAAGCCTTTTGTCTGTGACCAGTGGCTCGGCACGCCACAAAGAGTCTGGCCTGGGACAAAGAAGTGAGTGTATGAGCGTAAGTGTGTGTGGCTGTGTAAGAGAGAGAGAGAGAAATAGAAAAGAGAAATAAGGACCTGCTGTATCAGGTATTTGACAAATACAAATAATGATGCAGAGGTGGACAGAGGGAAGTGTCAGAGTCACACTCCAAAGGTTTCTCTACTCGGTTGATCACATGAAATACCATTTACACTACACTGGCACTGAAAAATAATTCTGCATGGACCAATCAGCGAACAAATAAAGACGCTTGGCCCGCACTGAGCCTGATTTCAGTTCAAATGCTTCACCACGCGGGGCTTTGTCAGTGTCAGGGGTAAGTCAGGTGAAAGTCACGTACAACAGAGCAAACGCAGAAAATGCCGGATAACTTAAGTAGAGATCTAATGGGCGTCTTGGACCTCCTCTACCTCCCCCACTCCCCTCCTCAGCCTCTCCTCTCTCACCTCACCCTTCACCCATCTCCAATCCCTGACTGTGAATACCCTAATGATATAAACAGAGTAGTAATCACATTAACGCCAATTATGGCTAAGGCACTCTTAAGATGCACTGTATTGACAACCCTCCTCCTTCCCCAAGCACTCACTCCAACACCTATAAACACTTATGAATATTGGCAAAGACCTTCTATTAGCCTAATCACTTTTCAGGTGTGTGTGAGTGCTTGGAAGCCTGGGCGACTGATAGCTTTGGGAAATGGCGGTGACATGCAGTGTCCCCCATGTCTCCCTGTCTGTGCCGTTCTCCTCCTCCTACTCCTCTTGGATGGCCTGCAAGCTAATCCTGTTAGCCCGTTCCTCCATTAGCTAAATGACCAATATCAGTGAGAGCTGCATGGTCACACCAGGACAGTCTTAGCCCACTAGCGGGGTTGGTCAAGGACAAAACACAAACTGGAGGTCAAGCCAAGTCTGCTAACTTTTTGATTTATGGATGGATGTAGAGTTTGAGGAAGGGGTGGATGGATAGATAGGTGGGTGAATGGAGAGAAAAACATTTGTGGACACTTTTTTCATGAACTTCTCAGGGTCAAGGTTGTGGTTGTCTTGGTTTTGTTTTGTTTGTGTTTGCAACTGTTTAGGTGGACAGGTAAAGGGAGAGGTGGCGGTATGAATTCACACCAATGGAGGGAGATTCTGTGTGTGTGTGTGTGTGTGTGTGTGTGTGAGGGGTGAAAATAGGGAGGGGTTGGGTCACTCTAACAGGGAAAAAAATAAGGTGATCTGCATGGGCAAAGTGTACATGATGCCTCCTAGATTGTTTGTACTCATCCTTCTTATTGTTTTGTCTGGCCAAAGCTGTTGTCTGATACGTAGGAACAGTGGTGAATATGGTGTCAGCAGCCGCAGGCGACCATATCTGCTGTTGGTGCCGTAATTTCCCCTCTGCCCTTGCGTCAGTCGGCCTTGTGCTTTTTGCATGGGTCCTGGATCATATTCTCTGCCTTGATAGCAGTGCACTGTGCCCACTAAGACACCATAATAGCCTCCCCTGCTTTGTGTTGCAATTTGCTGAAATGGCCTTGGAGGGGTTGTTATCCCCCCTTCTCTTTCTTGCTCTCTCTGTTCTACTTCTCTTGTTATACTCTGCCTCTTTAGTTCTTTATATTTGTCTTTTATTGATTATCTTTCTTCCTCTTTTCTGCCCCCTTCACCATCTCTCTCTTTCTTTCTCTCTCTTGCTCCTACTTGTTTTGTCTGCCTCTCCCCCAAAGTCCTCTCTTTCAGCCTTTGCCATGAAATGGCAGCTATGGGGTTGTCAATGTGGTTTCTTCTCTCTGCTGATCCTATTTCAAAGGGACCTGGGGATCCAGCATTAGCCCCAGCTCTCCTGCTCTCCAGCTCTAACTCACCACAGACCCAGAGTTGCTGGAAAGAGAGAAACAGACAGAGAGAGCGAGAGAGAGCTCTCCTTTATTCTATTAGAGGACAGACTCGTTTATAAGATCATCCTTCCTCCCTCACACATTTCTCTGCTCGTCTATTGAAGAAAAAGTGTTCAAGACCATCAAACACTATGTTAGAATGCCTTTTTGCTTCTTGAAAATCTGTCCTTCCATCCCTTTGAGGGCAACCTTTAAGGACGATAGTCACCTGTCAAACATCCATAGAGGGACTGGTGATTGCAGAGCGCAAAACATGCCATTTCTGATACATAAGAAAATGAATTGACTGCTGGCTTTGAAAGTGCAGTGTTGTGGCTTTTGCGTCCTTCAGAGTGTGGTGGTGGGTTGTCATAAGGAATGTCCCCTTCACGCCACACTTCTCTCCCTCCCTCTGTCGCTCCCTCCCTTCCCTTTTCCCTGCCACCTTCCCTCCCTCCCTTGATCCCTCAGTGCCTTCTCTTCCTCTGACGGACAGGGCTATGTCTCGGAGGAGAAAACGACATGTGAGCCAACCCCACCCCCCTCCTCCTCTTCTCTCTCCCTCGTCCTTCACAATAACAGGAAAATTATATCTATTTTTCTCATGCATATATGGTGTATGTTCACACATCAAGACCAGGTTTAAGAAGTACGTAGGGGCTGGTCAAAGCAACACAGCCCAGTATTAGCAAACATTTTCTGAGCGATATCAGGCTTTCTATTTAAAGCCATAAGAACACACACATGATCAGAATACATATACCCAAAGCCAAAGCTTTAACCAATGTAATGGACACATTTTATTTGTGCCTTTGAGAGAGGGAGAGAAAACGTGTATAGGCAAATGGCGTTTTTATGATGGAAAAATTCCATAGTGGGTCAAAGCCCCTTGCAGGTGGCAGCAATTAACTGTAATTTTTGCAGATTGTAATGATCCATAATTTACCAGTATACCCCCCCCCCTTTCAGTCCAGAGAAAAAGGTTTGTGTGGAGGTTTGATTGGGTGCACATTTTATGGCAGTCCCTGGTCTTTGAGTGAGATTGCTCAAAGAGGGCCAGGGTGGCAGTAGACACATGAGATAGCAGGGAGAGCTGAGAAACACCAGCCGCTTCCTGCTCTGTCTCATCCACAACATAATTTTTTCTGTCAGCAGCCCTCTTCTCTTTCTGCCCCTTCTTCACCCCTTAGTCCCCTAGCCACAGCAGGCTTAAAACATGCAAGCCTGTCCATCCACCATCTTAGGGATCGCTCGTAGTCACAATCACACATACTCTCTTTCTCTTTCTCTTTCTTTCTCACTCTCTCTTGCTCTCACTCCCTCCCTCCCTCTCCCTCGTTCTCTCTCTCTGGCACAGCATGGCCACGGTTTGGGTTCAATGTCTGCAAATGTCTTCAGAAAATGCCCTCCAGTAAAAAAAGAAAAAAGAGAAGAAAGGATAAGAAAGCCAAGAGATGAAAGAGGGAGCACATTTGCAAGTGGCGGATGCTTCTTATTTTGCATATCTCTCACTTCTGCTTTCCCCTTCTTCTCCTTTTCTATTCACCTGAGAGGATTTAAATAAATCCATAAAGCATGAAATATCAGAAATAGAAAAGTAATGCATGAAATGCATTTTCATAGGAGCCTCCCCTCCCACACAAACACGCATACACAATTCTCCCCTTGCTTCTTTTCCTGAGAGCGTGTGTTTTGTGTGATAAACGCTGGTACATTTTATTAACATGTGACCTCTTATTTGTGTTCAGCATTAATATGCAGCATCAGATACATGTCCCACTTTAGCCTTGCTAATTCTGTAAACAAGGCATTGGAGGGGGGATGAGTGTGTTTAACGAGATTAAGAGCGCATTGTCAGGCAAATCTCGGGTCAGCGTGCAAGTGCTATTGAAAGTCAATTATTGTTTGAAATATTCCTATGCCTTCTCGACTGTGTAAATTGTGTATTCGCTGCTCGAGATGTCAGCACTGTGATTTATTTGTTCTTTGTTTAGAATAGCCGCCCACTGTAATTGAATGCTGGCTTGACTTTGAGTAAAATAAAAAGTGAGGAGGAATTGTAAAATGCACACATAATCTTTAGCAGACGTTATAATTCAGGACCTCTGAATTTGTAATAACAATGCAAAAAATGCGCTGACAGATTGCTTTAGGATTCAGCCACGTATAATGACCAAAGAAACAAAAAGGAAGATTTATTTCTCTGTCAACACAATTATTTTCATCCCTTTGTAGTGTCATTTCAGGATTTTCTGTAAACTACTATATAACACCATTAATTTACACCAACAAAATTACAGTGATCTAATGCATAACAGTGCATAAACTGAAAGAATAACTTAGTCAACAAACAAGTGGTTTAGATTTTCATGCCAGCTTCTCTCATCTGCATCCTTTTATGATCATAGTGAAATATTTAATTATTATTCTGTTAATACAACAGAAGATATTTCATTTAGAAAAATCATTATTTTCATCATTGTACCACAGTCAAATAACCTTTGGTTTCACTCTGTTTCTCTGTTTCTTTTTGGCCAGATAAAGATGAGCCCAGCAGTTACACCTGCACCACGTGCAAGCAGCCCTTCAACAGTGCCTGGTTCCTGCTCCAGCATGCCCAGAACACCCATGGCTTCCGTATCTACCTAGAGAGTGAGCCTGGCAGCCCCCTCACCCCCCGCGTGGCTGCAGCCCCTGGGATGGGGGGTGACTGTGCCTCCTCCCAGCCCCCCCTCC
>OOFE01046343.1:0-21771 GCA_900323365.1 Monocentris japonica
ATACAGTACCAGTCAAACGTTTGGACACACCTGACTGTTTCTCATGATCTTAAAGACATTTTGATCTAAAGGCTTATGCTTAAATGCTTGAAATTAGTTTCTTAGACAAATATAAATAGTGAAGTTGATCCCTATGTATGAATTTCTTTTCAAAACTAAACTAAAGTTTTTTTGAAATGCACCCCCAATGAGTAGTTTTCATTTAGAACTTGAAATTTTAAATTTAGAGGTGGAAAATGTTGAAGATCAATGATTAAATCATTATTTTAAAAGCACACATAGTGATTGTGGCCTTTAAAAGTTAATTTGTGGAATTTCTTTGCTTGTTAATGCTTAATGCCAAAGGGTGGCTACTTTGAAGAATCTAAAATCTAAGATAGTATTGATTTGTTTCACATTTTTTTGGTCACTGCATAATTCCTTTCATGTTATTTCATAGTTTTGATGATACTATTATTCTAAAATGTGGAAAATAGTAAAAATAAAGAGAAACTCTTTATTTTGACTGGTACTGTATTTCTTTGTGCTCACCACCACAACCTTAGAATTCTGTACCATTAATAGTGTTAATGCTTCAGTGCCTTGTAATATGGAGCACACTCCAGAAGCATTTGAGAAGTTTGTATTCTTCTCCAAAAAAAAAAAAACTGAACATAAGAAATCTGATTGTTCCTCCTAATCATGAGTGAGGACTTCCTTTTTCTAAACTCCCTTGTCTGGCCAAGATTGTAGAGAAGGTTGCCTATAATCAACTAACTATATACATGAGCAGTAATGATTTATTTGAAAAATTCCAATCTGGTTTCTGCTCTAAGCACAGCACAGAGACCGCCCACCTTACAGTTACAGTTACAAATGATCTCCTTATTGCAGCAAATGCTGGCGAATGCTCCATTCTGGTTCTACTAGACCTTAATGCTGCCTTTTGTTATGGTTGATCATAGCAGCAACTGCCCATCTCAGAAACCTCGTGGGGATTGCAGATCCAGCTCTCAATTGGTCTCCCAAGGATTCATAGACATATTTCCTTTCATTCCTGTGCTGATGACACCCAACTATACCTCCCTGTAAAATCCAGTGATTCAGGTAGCCTTGACATTCTCAGGGAGTGCCTAGTTGACATTAAATGTTCAATGTCTCAAAACCTTCTGCCACTAAACTCAAGACAAACTCAAGATAAGTCAGAGGTTGTTGTAATTAGCCATCCTGATGTAACTGCTAAAATTCATGAAAATCTTGGCAACCTAATGGCTAATGTCAAGTCAGCATATTCACCCCGCATTGACTATTTCATTTGCAACTACCAAAATGCAGCTGCTAGGCTTTTGACTAGGTCAAGTAGCAGAGTGCGTATAACTCCCACTTTAGCAAATTTACAATTGGCTCCCTGTTTATTTTAGAATTGATTTCATGATTTTATTGATTACTTTAAAGCATTGAATGGCTTGGCCCCTACCTATATCATTGAACTTTTATTCCTCTATGTACAAGAGCGCAGTCTTAGATCAGCTGATGAAGTGCTTTTAACTGTCCCTGTGTCAAGGTTCAATTCAAGAGGTGATGGAGCCTTTGCAACCAGAGCCCCAACACTATGGAACAACTGCCTAGTCAATCTCTGTACATACTTTCCATACTTTCAAGATGCTGCTCAAAACTAATTTTTATAACCTTGCATTTTACTGTTGTGACATGTATAGGACTGAATAAATTGTAGACAAAGATATCAAGAAGCCACAACATAAGAGAAGCTGAGAAGAAATCATAAGGGGAAGGACACATCTACTGAAGACTCAAGGGCCATGCAATTTGACAGACCTGTTAATTTTCATTATTGTATTGCAAAGTTAATAATTACATAAATTCACTACTGAAACACTCATATACAGTACTGTGCAAAAGTCTTAGGCACATGTAAAAAAAAAATTCCATAAAGTAAAGATGCTTTCAAAAATTATGAAATGAAACATTTCTAAATATCAAAAAATATTACTATAAAGAGCAGTAATGTAAAACACTAATGCAGAAAACAAAAAAATAAACATCTAAGACCAAATTTATGTGAAAGAAATCTAGCGTGCCTCTGCATAGCACTGTACACTATTAAAACATTCTTGCAGAATCAGAATCAGAATCAGAATGGGGTTTATTGCCAAGTAAGTTTACACATACAAGGAATTTGCCTTGATCTGATGGTGCAACATTTAACAGAAGAAAACAAGTCAAATCTAAAAAAAAACAAATTCATACAATAAATTATAAAAAAAGACAAAACATATAACAAGACAAGAGACGTGTGCAATAAGGTGCAAGTGGGAAATATGTGCAAGTTGCCTACAAGTGACACAAATGAAATGCTCTCATACATCCTTTCTTGACTCACAGGTGGCAGCAGAAAGTTTTCAATGGGGAATGTTTTAATTGTTGAATAAATTATTGAATTTCTAAATTGATTGGTAAAATTATTTTTCTATCTACTAATGTGCTTTCCTATTGATTTTCTCATAATGAATTGGTCTACTCTGTTTATCCATTTACAATTTCTGCTTGGGTCACACTTTAGTTTTAGATGACTCTTTTTATTTAATGATACAATAATACACAGTCCAACCCACAGAAGTAACAGAAGCCTTCATTGGCCAGCTGACACACTGTGTCTGCAGTCAGGAGGCTATAGCATGTTGCCATCACTAGCAAGCAGCACAATGTCAGGGATAGGGAACCCTCTGCCTTAACTTGGTCTTCTAGCCTGACCACGTGCCATCACCATCCTCAAAATTCTCCTCCAACCCATCCAAAAGCAGGGGAGTAAATCCAGTGGACTCCCAGATCTGGCATAACTCGGGGTTAACTTTAGCCTACCACTAGCAATTAGCTTGTGATCTACTTAGCTACTACAAGCATACTGAGCAAAGCCCGATTTCTCAAAAGAACCATCAAAAAGGTCATCTCACCCTGCTGACCTACAATGGCCTAAATTACTTATTACTTACTAAGAAGTTTTGGGAAAACTGGGATTTGTTGAGTATGCTAGTAGTAGCTTGACAGATTGTGAGCTAATCACTGGTTGTAAACTAAAGTTAACCCTTGGCTAACAGCTAATGCTAGCTCTTACCGTCCATTGGATTTACTCCACCAATTTGATGGTTGGAGGAGGATTGTGATGGCACGCAGTCAGGTTGTCCTCCATCTGACCTGTCAGACAAGGGTTGAGGGAGCCCCATCCTTGCTAGCATTAGCAACATGCTGCAGCCTATTGACTGCAGACAGGGTGTGGGGAGGAGCCACAGGCCAACAGCTGGCCAATGAGGGCTCCTGTTACTTCTCTGTGGGTTGGACTTAGTATTATTTTTTTGCTTGGCACACTGCCTGCATGTAGTTTAATTAAAATGAGTCGTCTAATGAAGTGTGGCCCAAGCAGGAAAGCATAACTGGTAAAGCAGGAGACAAATGAATTGTGAGATGAAAAAGTAATATGAAAACACATGAGTAAATGGAATAACAAACAATAAAACTTAAATGGCTTTTCAAAAATCATTTTACATTTTACAATCATTTCATAAATTCAGTAAAGACACAATTGACACACATATTGAACATTTTATTAATTATTTTATGAATAGTTGTTAACAGTTTATTAACAGTGGTCTGAGTGTGCTCAGTAAATCCAACGTCTCATTTATTTTCCTTTTGATTTGGAATAAAAATGTAATACATACACATCAATAAAATATTTGTTAATACCCATAAACAAAGAACTATCAATCAATGCAAGAGGCAATCCCATTGAAATACACATTATTGAGTGGTCATTTAACTAATACACTCAGTTAGAATTCCACTGAGTTGAAGAGTTGAGTTCCCATTCTGTTATTCCAGGGCCGAAGAGAGTTTAGAGAGTCTCGGCAATGGAAAAGCTGAAGCGGCTTCTCAGACCATGAATGAATGACTGACTTTGTGGACCCATACATTTGTCATTTGAGCTCTTATACCCCAATGGGCTTTATGTGCTGGTTAGAACTGTTGAATTACTAGAATATAAAGCTCATTCACAGTTCCACAAAGTATAGCACAGCTCCCGGCTTTCTATTCAGAAGACATGGACTGAATCGTTAGGAGCCACTCTTCAATTTGGCAGAAATGCAAACATTTAAAATTGGTTTAATTGTTATTCCCACAATCGTCTTCCACCAAAAACACACTATGGTGGGCAAACGCGAGCAGTGTGAACTAAAAAAAGTGTGAACTCAAAAAGTTGGCATTTTATTGATATGAAGTGCTGCTTGGTGGATTACATGTATGTCGAATCGAAGAGTGGCTCCTGACGATTCAGAGAATGTCTTGACTCACATTTTACAGTGCGTGTAACCTTGCTGAAAATCTGGTGGGATGTTCTCTCGTATAGATGTATCGGGGCTAGTATTGTTCATGTTAAATAATGAACTAACAAAGTTATGAAAGTTATGAGTTATGAAATCCAAAATAAAGTTTTACTTAGTTAATGCTTCCCCGTGTTGAGGTGGTGGTGTGGTGAGTCGGGCAGCCTTCTTTGTTCAGGTTGGTATACAAAACGTGAGAGGTATGTGGATGGTCCCGCACTCTAAAACCTCCTGTGTTGTGCTGTAGTCATGATGTTAATGGTTCCCCCGAACAAGAGAACATTTTACCTGTCTAAAAATGTTTGTTTCCAATAGAGGGGACAGTTGGATGGCCAAGAGTTGTGTTGTCACCCCCTGGGTGTTTTGGTTTTCAAATCACTCTTTTACAATTGCACTTGTGATGATGACTTTATGTATGATTTAAAAAAATCATACGTCCATCTTATATGGGACATCAGAGGTCATTGATTGAGTTTTTACACCCCTGTGCTATATGGACGCATGCTTGCTTCAATATAGGAACACTCATAGTGAATTAAAAGCTTTAATGAGTGAATGTGCAGTCTTTCTCTAGTCTCTAGTCTCTAGTCTCTAGTCTTTTTTGCTATTGTAATTGTAGACATGAATTAGAACAATTGGTTTCATATGTAAGTTAATAAAAACCCATAACAAAAAGCTGACAGTCCGGTCCTTGGCTTTATTCATCTCTTGAATTTGAAGCTTCAGAATGAATATTGGCCATATTCATAATCATATCTTAGACTAACTTGAGCTGTCTGTCCCAGTACTACCACTACAGACTGCACTGTCTGTCCAACAAATTAAGCTTTTGTCTTTCTGGCTAGTTGACTGCCTGTCTGTATACTTGACTGTCTGTCTCTCCATCCTATCCTCTCTCCCTCCCTATCTCCTTCCTTTCTTTCTTTCTTTCTTTCTTTCTTTCTTTCTTTCAGCTCTTTTTGTCTGTCTGCCTTGGTGGTCCCATCCATTGAGTCATGTTTCATGTTTGATGTCCAGTCATTATCACAATCACATTAGCCATTCTACCCTCCTGTATAGGGCTACTGTATGGGCTGTGTGTGTGTGTGTGTGTGTGTGTTCTACTGTCTCATCTTAAGGCCAATCTAATTACCAGTCTGACCTTAGGGCACAGCACAGCGCCAGCACTGCTAATGACCCCGTCGCCCTGTGTGTGTATGTGTGTGTGTGTGTCTCTGTGTGGGTTTATGTGGTTTCACCACTGAAGCCTCCGCAACCTCAACCAATGTAATACTCATCATTGGGGTTGAGGGGGTTACTGTGCTGTTGACAGGAGCTTTGATATCCAGTGAAAGCGAAGGATGATCACACCTACAGCAGCTAAGTTTCCATCCTTCTATTAATTCAATTTTAAGTGGACTTGTGACATTTTGCAGAAAAAAAACACACCCACTAGCAAAGTGGAATTGTTGAATTGTTGTGCAGTGGGATTGAACTATGACTCATAGTCATTATTTGACATTGCCTACTTTTCTTTATCGACAACACCTTTCCTGCTTCAAGTCCACACCCATCAGAGATAGCCTTGACTAGCGACCCCAGAGCCATATCAGCTCCATGAGTGGACAAACAACTCATTGAAAAACACTTACTAACAGTGGAACATTGCTCTGTATAACAAAGAGCATGCAATGTCTAAAAAATAGCTTTGTCATTTGGTGTGTCATTTATTCTCACCAGGGTGATGATAATCCCCCACCACCACCATTGCACAGAAACATACTCATACACTGGTCAACCTCACAGCAGTGTTATCAATATTGCGCAAAGCGTGAACACCAGTGCCGTAAGGATTCAGTAAATGCCTAATAAAAGCTGACATAAGGATTGCATTAACATTGAATGAATGTGTCATATGGCTATCATGAAGCTCTTTTTTCAGGTGTTCTGAAAGTGCCATAAGTCCGAGTTCATGCACAGACTGTTACCATCACAGGCTGTAAAATGGAAAGCGGTCATAGGAATGGAAAAAAGGAATATTGCAGAGAAACAGAATTGCTCGCGATGCTAAGCCAGCAAGGTTAACTCTGTTTGACCCTAGGATTCACTCCACCGTAGTTTGACAACTCAATCAGCAACTATCTTTAGACTAGCGTCTCTGTGTGTGTGTGTGCGCGTCCTGTCGCCAGCCTGGCCTCAGGCATGTTGTTGCTTCCCTCATTAAGCCATGAAAGAGTCGCCAGACCACCATCACACACACACACACTGCGGCCTATTGTGTAGCGTGGCAGTAGCGTGGCAGTGATTAGTGAGCGAGTCTATTACGTCTTTGACAGAAAAAGACTTGAAATGTCAGCGAGAAGCCATTCGCACAATGACAAGCTACATGTCAAGTGTGTGTGTGTGTCTTTGTGTAGTTCGTTCTGAGTGCTTGAAGCTAAGAGGATCATTTCTCTTCGTTAGTGTTCATTACTAACATGTTGTCTGCAGACACCCCCTGGGAATATATATCAAGGTAATAAAGCAAGTGATCTCCACCCAACACACAGACAGATAGGCAGACACATACAATGGGGTCTGGGTTTTTCTGGAATTATTGGACAGAGTAATGTCTAGAATTGAAACCTTTAGAGAGTATCAATGTAACCCTTCCCTTCCCAGGGTAGGGTCATACTTATACTCCTGATCCATGAATCCATTTCCTTATTTAAAGATTTTTTGGGGGGCATTTTTGGTTTCATTTGATACTTCAAAGTGGAGATAGACAGGAAAGATTGGGGGATGACATGCAGCATAGGTCCCAAGCTTGATTTGAACCCAGGACATCACAGTTACATGATATCCGTCTTAGCCAGCTAAACCACCAGGACACCCGTCACACATTTTCTGCAAGGTTAGACCATTGGCCACAGTTCAAAGTCCTTCCACCTTCCGACAATGTCCCCAGTCGAAGTCAGCGCTTCCCCGTCCCCTGAGAATAGCTTGGGCATTGACCTTGCCTTCCGATCCTGAGTCACCGAATGGTTTTCCAGACCTGTTTGAGGTCATCTGAAAGTCATTCTCCAGAGCCCCTCCAAACTCCTCCCTCAGTTGTTTCTGTATCTACAGCAGCTGCAGCCTTTTTTGTGGCCCACTGGTATCTCTCTGCTGAGTCAGGAGTCCCCTGAGCAAACCATGTTTTGAACAGGGCCCATTCCAATTCCATTATTATTATTATTATGGATTATGGAATGTTTTAACATGAAAATGTTTATTTAAAGATCTTGACGTTTGACACAAAATAACAGCACTGAGCAGCTTCAATCCATAAATGAGCATCGGTATCGGCCTTCAAAATCCCATTCAGTCGAATTCTAGTGCAAAGTGTAAGTGCTTGTTGATTTAATAGTCAGCTCAGTTCAAGCCCAGGGTTTTGTACCATCTGCCCTATTTTAAGCACCGCTGATTGGCTGAAGAGTGAGAAGGTTCCAAACTGATACCACTTATAGGTTTTCTACACAGAGTGATTCTGAAGATTCATGTGACAGGCAGCTTTACAATATGGGAAAATTTTCTCAAAGTTCCTGCAAATTGCTATTTTGACAATCGGAGGTGAACATTTTTACTGTAAATGGCTTTATTTTGAACCTACATAGAAAAACTGGTATATCCTCTGAATTGCTCAGGTTTAGATTTTCTGGGTGTAAAGTTTCATGAGGCTTAGATCATCATGGAGTGAGTCATTTTAGAGACTGGTTTCACAGATCACTTACTGAATCAGTTAAAGTGCCACTTCTTCCCCATTTCCTAGTGTGTAAGCATAAAATGCTCGGTAACAAGTTTTATTTAGTACCTAAGTTCTCATCCTACTTTCAACAATAGTGTCCGATAGAGGGTTGCGTACTAACTTTCCATGCACTAACTATGATAACATGCTTATTGCATAATAGCTATGGCAGCCAAGGAGATCCCATTGGGCTCATTGAAATAGGTGTGATTTAACAGTCTGAATTTACACGATATGCATGTGATACTACAACAGACTTCATGCATGGAATTGGGCATATTAGGCAGAGCAAGCGAGATTTCTTGAGTTTCTAGTGTAGGCATTTCAGAAAAAAAACCCTGACAGTTTGCACAGTAGTATTTATATTATATTTAACAATTTTAATGATTCCTACAGCTTTTTAACATAACCACCCCCACCCACCTACAGATATTAAAAAACCTAGCGCTCAGTGTCCTGGTGGCTCAGATGGCTAAGGTTCATATCATGTGTTTGTGAGGTCCTTGGTGCAAATTCGGCCTGGGACTATTGTTGCGTGTCATCCTCCCTCTCGCTTTCACAATTTTTCAATGTCTCTCTCCACTGTGTTTGGCAAAAATACCCCAAAAAATAATCTTTAAACACCCTGCGCTACGACAATTTGTATCAGGAACTATGAAAAACTTTGGGGTTTAGGGGTTTTCACAGCATAGTGACATTCAACAAGCTGTGGCTTCTCCAGTTATTCTCTAAATCTGATCTCCCACAAAATGTACAGTAAAAAAGCCCTTGCTAGTCTCTAAGTGTAAGATTTTCAATAATATGGTTTGCATTGAAAACAATACAAATACTCTTACAAAATAAGTGAAATGTTTCCAAAAGCAAGCTGCCAAAACATGTTTTTAAGCCTTAGGCATGAACAAGAAATCTTATCTTACCAGAGAACTCCAGTGTGTTGGACAAGCAAGATGTGCTGTTACAGTGACCTATACAGTCCGGTGCCTAAGTACAGGAACAGAGAGCTAAAGTTGGTCCTTAAAAGCCCAAATATTGGAACAGAGAGTTTGAAAGTTCTTTTTATAACCTAAGTATTGTTACAGAGAGAAAAAGTTGGTCTTTCTAAAGCCAGTATCATGGGGAGCAAAAGCTTGTCTCTTTGAAGCCCAAGTATTGTTTCAGAAAGTTACAGTTGGTCTTTTCTAAACCCCAAGTATTGTTACAGAGCTAAAGTTTGTCTTTATAAATTCTATGTATTGTTACAGAGAGCTCAAGTTGGTCTTTTCAAAACTGACGTTTTGAAGACGGAGTTCTAAAGTTGGTATGTTTTGATGTTGACTGCTCTACAGTCCCTCAGTTTATCTCAGAGACAGTCTTGGAGCCAGACTGATAAGATCTGTCACTCAAGCAGATAACACACACACACACACTCACACACACACACTCAGGAGTCCAACCCCCACTCCATCTTTTAAGTATCAGGTAGCAGAGAGAGGGATGATGGGTAATGAGCAGAGAGCTTAAGGAGCCATTATGGTGTTAAGGTCCTGTCTCTACTGAGAACCTCAGGTTTAGATAGCAGACTAAACAATTAAAATAGAATAGAATAGAATAGAATAGAATAGAATAGAATAGAATAGAATAGAATAGGCCTGCTGGTGTATGATTTGGTGGGAGGATGAGGATGCTTATGTATGAGTGTGAATTTCCTCTAGCTTTTCATTAATTTCACACATTTCTCTAAACTAAGGTTCATGGAAATTTTGTATAACAGCCCCACTCCATTGTAAAGTGCTGGCTGCTTTCTGTTCATATCCCATCTTTATAGAAACCATCACCTGACATCAAAACTACATACGCCATCTTCATTAGTTCATATATTCAGCCTTACTCACACAAAAATGCTCACGTAATGAAATTAAATGTTTTCCTTTACAGTCTGTTTCTCACAATACTACAATATGAAATATTTCACAGTTTTACATGTAGTAGGTCTGTCTTTTTTAAAAAAAATGTATACATTTTTACAAGTTTTTCTAATATATGTGATACAGTAAGGAGGTTGAGGTATTGATAAACACAATTTGATAAACATAATTGATAAACACCTTAATTTCTGTCACATTTGATTAATTAAAATGATTTAGATCTGTAGTTTAGACCGCTGTTTTTACTATTTTGATGGTATGGACCTTTGGAGAGTTTTGTGTATTTGCGTATTTGTGTATTGTATTTTACATGAAAAGAATCAAAATGTTTTTAGTTTTATTTCAATCTCACTTTAGTTTTAGTTAGTTTTCAGAGAGGGTTTGGTAGTTTTGATTTATTTTTAATTATTATTATCATTTCATTATTTTACAATTGTTTAGTTTTAATTTATATTTAGTTTCAGTTCTAGTTTTAGTATTTTGGTAGGTATTTTGGGTGGTATTTTTAAGTCAAGTCAAATTAACTTTATTTATAAAGCATGACAAACCACAATACAAAAGATAGTACACAATACACAGAACAATACACCAAAACACAGAGAGACCAATCATACTCATAGAGATGAGTTTCTACGTGGGACTTAAAAGTGTCAATGGTGGCGGCAGACCTGATGCAAAGGGGTAGACTATTCCACTGCCTCAGGGCAGCAACGGCAAAGGCACGCTTGCCTCTTAAGCTTGAGCCGAGACTGTGGGACAGACAAGAGCGACAGACAGAGCTGAGGTCAGAAGACCTCAGTGTCCTAGAAATGGAATGGGTGCAAAGGAGATTGGCAATGTAAGACATTTTGTCATTGTCATGCCTTAAAAACAAACGACAAAATCTTAAAATCAATTCTTTAATGAACTGGGAACCAGTGAAGAGAGGCCAGTATGTGTAGAGATGCCATCCGTTTGCCTCGTCTTCTGCGGTGCTTCCTTCGATGATAAGTGCAAGGCAGGTGAGTGTAAAGGGGTTTGGCAAAACTTCTGCCTCCCCAAATGCAGATTGCACAGGTCTGCAATGGTGGGTTGGATGCTGAGAAAGATTTGACAGGCATATACCAAGAGTGAGGAACCATTATGGACGAACAAGGATGCAAACAGGGCCATCAAGTTCTAAAGGTGTAATAATTCAGAACAAGTTCAGAACAGGCATTGTGCAAATACAAAGAATAAACGGATGTAGAGAATCCTGAGAGACCTGCGGTGTCAGCAGGGTGCACGCTGCTTCCCTACAGCAGATGTTAGCTTTATATGAACCTGCTGAGCTGACTGGAGCTGGGAAGCTGCCACCCTGCTCTCCAGGTCCACCAAGCCTTGACCTCCTTCCTGCAGGTAAAGGACAGGAGCCCTCAGCCAATGATGTCCTGATAAAAAGATGTCCACCGGCTTTCTTCGGGCTCTCTACCAGTAAACCACTAGGAGGGGTTAGTATAGCCAAAGCGACGCCACAGGGACGAACCCGCCAAGTCATTAACTATCAGCACCCTGCCCCTGCATGACAGCTGAGAGAGAAGCCACTTCCATTTTGAAAGCCTAGCGTCTATTGCCTGGACTAAAACCTCCCAGTTTTTCGACACCCATCTCACCGAACCCAGGTAAACCCCGAGCAGCTTGAGTCCTGTTTCTGGCCACTGGAAACCACCTGGTAGCTGTTTACCTTGGAAGAAGAAGCCCTCGCGTGAATCCTGAGGCAGTACTCCACTTCCCTAATATCCCGCCTGGCAGTGAATGCTCTAAAAGAAATAGCTCCAAGTGCAGCAATCAAAATGAAATTTGATGATATACAAATTCCAATTAAAATCTAGCTTTGAATATTTGATGGCTGTATGGTAGTGAAGTATGGGGTGTCCACTCAGTCATCATATATACACTAGCTGGGACAAATCCAAATGATTCTCTACATGCAGAATTTTGTAGACACATTTTACACACAGAGAAAAACACCCAACAAATGCATGTAGAGCAGAATTAGGCTGATAACCATTAATAATTAACAGTCAAAAGAGAGCACTAACATTTTAATTACCTTAAATTTAGTTCCCCAGACACCCTCCATTTCAAAGCCCTCCAAATCCTAAAGCTGAACGATTTGGAACTTTGGAAAAAAGAAACTAAAAGTCAAAGTAAATTAGAATGTTGTCTGGCCCTAAAAAGAGATTATGAATTGGCAGAATATTGCTCTACTGTCAGAGATGGAAAGCAGAGACAGATCCTGACCAAGCACAGGCTCAGTGACCACCAACTTGCAATCGAAAAAGAGAGACATAAAAAAGGGAAATGTACTTTAACAGGTTCAGCACCCAAAAACCACAATTTCAAAGAGCTTGATGACTACTCAAAAGTAGGAATTATACTAGGAGAAGGAAACACAGCATGTCTGAGGAACAGTGAGTGACCAACACACACACACACACACACACACACACACTGATGATCACTGATGTTGATCAACTTGTCTTGTTAAAACTGACACCCTGTTTGTTCTGATACTTGTTATACTGTCTATATTGTTTATTGTTAACTGTATTGTTTACTGTTGAACTGTATTGTTTACTGTTGACCTGTATTGTTTATTGGTGAACTGTATTGTTTAGTGTTGAACTTATTCTTTACTGTTAACTGTATTGTTTATTAACTTTGGTGAACTTATGTTATTGTTATGATTGTTTACTGTTGAACTGTATTGTTTATTGGTGAACTGTATTCTGTATTCTATTATTGCGTAATGTATATGTGTAATGTAAAAAATGTTGATCTCTATCTTGATGCTTTGACAATATTGGTCTCAACTTTCATTCCAAAACATGTTGAAATGAATTGAATTGAACTGAGAGAGAGATTCAGAGATTCAGAGAGAGAGAAGAGAGAGAGAGAGAGAGAGAGAGAGAGAGAGATTCATTAACTCAAGGAGAAAGATTATCCTCCTAACCTGAAGAAAACATACAAGGACAAATTTCTGCACACATCCCCTGAAACATCCCGTTTGCAGACTATTCAACGAAACAAGGAAAGTAATATGGAACCTAATCTTCTTCACCCAGTACCCCTTAGCCTGGCATAGTGCCCTCTGCCAATCATATTCCCACATTACAAAGAATGCCGGAGTGCAGAGTTTATGAGAATTCAGCGAATTCGAAGTCTACATTGGCAACATCTTCCATACTGGCACCATCACAGCGGTCTAAACTCCTTCTACCTCAAACCCAGAGGTTTCAACTCAGGAAAGCACAACCTCTCCCACTCCAGACCAGCCCAGCCCCTCCTCTCATCAGCCCCATGTTACCCCAGGAACTCCAGAGGGAGTGCTTTGACTTTGATAAGGGAGATGACCAGTCTGGTGGGCCAGCAGAGACAGGCGATCAAACAGCTGCACCTCTGCTATCAGAGACATGGAAGAGGCGAACCAAGCCCTGAAAACAGAGCTCGACTGACTATGGGAGGAGCTAGCATTCACAGTCCACCACAGCCACCTGGAGGACCTACAGCTCCAACAGCTGAGAGAGGAGATGCACCACCCTTTCCCTTCCCTCCACCTTCCCAAATGAAACCATACAGCCATCTTCTCTCTACTCCACCACCAGGACCACCCCACAGAAAAAGAAATGACGCTAGAACCCTGAGATAGCGCTTCCAAGCGACTTTAACATTCATTGACATAAACTGACTCTTCTCTAAAAGGAAAGTATTAAAACTGCGGTGCCCCACCACAGAGCCCAGAAACTTACTACAGGACCAGAGACGCATCCTCATCCGTGCTGGAACTAACAACCTGTCAGCGAGGAAGACTGATGTGTAGACACGTGGCACTTGAAGCTACAAAAGATCTCCCTTCAGCCAGAATCACTATCTCTACCCTCCTCCCCAGGCTGGACGTGTCCCCCCAGGGTGATACACCACTTCAATGAAGAACTGACATGGAGATGCTCATCACTCCCCGATGTTCACCTGGTCCACCACAGAGACATCCAACATTGGTATGACCATCTCAACAGGAGTGCAGTCAAGCCCTTAAAGATGTGGCCTTGGACAGGAGCCCCTCCAGTGTCAGCCCTACCACCATAGCAGATAGAGAAAGTTAGAGGTCCCCAACGTTCTCCAAAGCAATTCCTACTTTACATAGAGCCAACAGAGGGAGGGACAATCACACTGTAAAAATGGAAGACATTAGAGAAGCCTTCTCTCAGCATAAGAAGCTGGAACATCCAGGGTTTGTACTCTTCAACATTTGGATCGAAATTACTTATTATATAGTATTAAAAACATAGACATTATTGTCCTACATGAAACATGGTGCATCAAAAAGACATAACAAACCAGTGTCAGCTGCAGACAACTTCTAGTACCCTCTCTAAAAAACCCCAGAGGTAAAAGGTGGAAGAGGCATCATTGTATGGCACAAAAAAGATGCTTGACTAACCAGTGAAACGAGGAAAAACATACATTTGGGTTAAAGGAAAGAATAACACTTGCGACGTGAAAAAAAGACATCTATCTTTGCTCTGTAAAAGCCATGGCTTGTACATTGTCACTGGCAGAAGAAGGGATGATTTTCTGGGCAGGCTCACATTCTGGTCAGTGTTGTTGATTACGCCATAACTGTCATTGAACCTGTGAACGTATCAGGAATGTACCTGAAGAAATCTGAGGAATCACCTCCAGATCACCTTCCACCAGAGCAAGAACCAAAATCCTTTAATCTCCCTGCAGTACAGAAATTAATACAATGTTTGATAATTATATAAATTGCAAATTCAACACGAACATTTTAATATGGCAACATCTGAATTAAACAGCCTTTTTCATGAATTGGCAAAGATGTCAGGTCTTCCTCATGCTAAAGGTGGAAAGACAAATCATAAAAAACAAAGCTAAGGAGAAATGGTTTGACAGTGAATGTTTTACAGCCAGAAAACAGCTAAGACAGCTGTCAAACCACAAACAAAGTCTCACCTAAAATACCTATATATATGATGAGGAACAACAAGTTCATGTCCGAAGAACAAAAATTGAGAAAGCATTTGATCAAAACATGTTCTGGGAATTATAGAGGAAACCCAGCTCCTCAAACAATAAGGAGAAAATGACAATAAACAATGGCGATACTTGCAAATCAAAGAAAATCAAAATGAATTGGACACCTTTATGACAAGGTTTGAGTTACAAGAGAAGATAAAAGCCATTAAAGCCGGTAAAGCCTGTGGGTCAGACAGTAGCAGGTCTGAGATGCTGAAATACAGCAGCCCTAAACTACAGGACATTAAACTGTTTAATCTGGTTCTTCAAAGTGGTCATTGCCTGTTTTATTGACATTTTATTGATAAGCTTTCGATTCCATTCCTCCAACGATTCCATTCTTCTGACCAAAGAAGGACTACAACACAGCCTGTCTCTAGTGGAGCAGTATTGCCAGAATTGGGGATTGACAGTTTATTTAGAGAACACCTCGATGATGATATTTCAGAGGAAGGCCAGATCCTGAGAAAAAAAATATCAGTTCACCTATAAAGGTCAAATTCTCAGGCACAGCGCCACCTACCTTGGTATTTGGGTCAGCTCATCTGGGAGTTTTGGACCAGCAATAAAAGAACTGTGTGCTGAAAGGGCATTTTATTCAGTTAAAGCAACATTTGGAAGAACAAATCCCTGCCAAAATTACGTTAAACATATTAAATTCTGTCGTATTGCCAATTTAGTTTCATGGGAGTAAAGGTTGGGGCCCAGTAACATACCCAACTTTACTTTAGCCCAATAGAGAAATTCTATCTGGGAATTTGTGTCCGCACGAACAGTCCAAAGAACATCTGTAGAGCTGAGCTGGGACAGTTCCCCCTCCACATTCAGGTTAAGAAAAGAGGATTTTGGACCAATCAGACTAGCAGTCACTGAAATGTCAAGCACTTGTCTGCAACTTCCACTCCCATGGATCTGATACCCTGGGCCAACTGGCATCAGAGCTTATACTACATGGCCAAGAGTATGTGGACACCTGCTTGTCGAACATCTCATTCCAAAATCATAGGCATTAATATGGAGTTGTTCCCCACCTTTGCTGCTATGACAGTCTCCGCTCTTCTGGGACAGCTTTCTACTAGATGTTGGAACATTCAGCCACATGAGCATTAGTAAGGTTGGTCACTGATGTTGGACGACCACGCCTGGTTCGCAGTCAGCGTTCCAATTCATCCGAAAGGTGTGAGATGGGGTTGAGGTCAGGGCACTGTGCCGGCCAGTCTAGTTCTTCCACACTGATCTCGACAAACCATTTCTGTATGGACCTCGCTTTGTCATGCTGAAACAGGAAAGAGCTTTCCCCAAACTGTTGCCACAAAGTTGGAAGCACAGAATCGTCTAGAATGTCATTATATGCTGTAGCGTTAAGATTTCCCTTCACTGGAACTAAGGGGCCTAGCCTGAACCATGAAGAACAGCCCCAGACCATTACTCTATTATATACATACAAGGGGTGTCCACATACTTTTGGCCATGTATTGTACCTTTCTATGTCAACACCAGAATAAGGTCACGTGGACACTAAAACCAACATTTAAAAACACAGTACACAGAAACTTAAAGTGTTACCCAACACTGAACAGAGAAATGAAACTGGCTGAAATACCGAACTATTCAGGAAACTAAAGAAAGAAAGATTTGGACATAATGTAGACTTGGGGACTGTAAACTTGAAATTGAAAAATTGCCCTGGGACCAGAGCCTTTGCAGACACCGCAACGCGATGGAAACGGAGACAGAAATACACTTTTTTTCTCTCATGTCCAAAATGCGACCAAATAAGAGAAAGCTACAACTCCAGATTTAAAGAAATACTCCCAAATTTAATGACCCTGTTGCAAATAGAGCCTCAGAGAGGGAATAAACAAAGCTTTGGTAATAAAGCACCCCAAGCCTATATTCACCACATCTTCATATTAAGTATATAAAATGTAACTTACTGTATGTGTATATATTTAGAGTATTTATAAGTATATTGAATGAATAGGACCAGCTATGAATTTGAGTTCTGACTTTTCATTGAGTTTATAACATGCTTGTGATTGTCGTTTACTTGTGTGTATCACATATATACGTATTGTGTGTAAATGCTTTGGCAACACATTCTGTTGTACTGCCAATAAAGCTTATTTGCGTTTGAATTTGAGAGAGAGAGACTCAGAGAGAGAGAGAGAGAGAGAGAGAGAGAGAGTTTCTGGATTTCCGCTCTCACTTTAAGTCCTTGGACAGCTTTTTTTTTACCTGTGACTAAAATGGTACAGCAGTTACTTCCAGACGCATGATGTGTGTGTGTGTGTGTGTGTGTGTGTGTGTGTGTGTGTGTGTGTGTGTGTGTGTGTGTGTGTGTGTGTGTGTGTGTGTGTGTGTGTGTGTGTGTGTGTGTGTGTGTGTGTGTGTGTGTGTCTCACACACACACACACACACACACACACACACACACATACACACACAGCGGTAGTAGTAGTAGTGTTATTAGTGTAATTGTGCTGCCAGTTTGTCTGTGTGTCAGCCTTATCCCACCCCTAAATCTGACTGGACAACAGAGTGTTTGGACAGCCAATTAGGACACAGAAATAGCCAGTGTTAATGTCAGCTGGTATTAGTAAATGGGGGGGGGGAATCAGTGGATCAGTATGTTAAGCTTGCACACATTACAGTGTCACGATAAAGTGAAAAGGCCATAAAAAAGGGACCACACTGAATGAGGTGGACCAGATCTAATTTTCAATTAAAAGACTGATATTGGTCCCATATATCGGTCTAATCTTAGCTGACATGCATCACTAGTGGATCTACACATCCGTCCACTACAGTAACATATGTTTCTTCATGCTTCCTGCCAACAAAAACCATGTTTTGTTTTTTTTCCCAGAGGAAGTTGTCCTCCTGTGGAATTCATCCGAATCAAACATCGCATTATTCACATGTACTTTCCCTATGACTCTTATTCCACTTGTTTCTTACTTTCAGTCTCCGTCTCTCCGTCTACGAGGGAGGACTAGTACCGTGATTGATACGACATGTCTCTCCTCCTTCTCCTCCCTACTTATGTCTGTGTGAGAAAAAAAAAAGATCTTGCCTCTCTCAAAAAGTCACTTTACGAGTAAAAGACTGATGGAGGTACCCATTGACGTCCATGCATTTTCTTGTGCGTTTTTTTGTGTGCAAAGCTGCGCTCCCCCATATAATGTTTTGTTTCAGCAGCAGTATTTCAGCAGCAGTTTCTGGATCCACGTCCCATCCCTATTTCAGTGCCAGTTGTGGTTCCAGTGTAGGTTGCAGCACTAAAACTGTTCCTAATTTGATATTTTATCACATTAAAATTGTGATCTGGCAAAAATATGATTTAAAAAAAAAAATTGTCTCCGTCTTTGGTGCTCAGCCTCATTGCTGTGGTGTGGTGAAGTACTGTGACAACTTTTTCCTTGGATTTTTGGTCGATGAAGTTTCTCTTTTCTTTGTCTGTTCAGCCATGGTGGCTATCGCTGCTCGTGCTAACTACCCAGTTCTTTTTCTATTTATTCCAAACAAACCGGAAACATAAAATGCATCACTTCCTGTCTCCAGAGGAAAGACCTACCTGACACCGGGTGCTTAGAACAGCAAATATAAAATCTTTCATGAACTGGCTAGAGGTCGGATCACTGTTTTGTTATATCAATCACAGAGAGAGTAGCAAGACAGACATTATTTTTATAAAAATGTCATAAATTAGTTTTTTTAGAATTTCCCGTTTTCTCTATCAGTGGCTGTAATGTTGTTGCTGTGGCCAGTGGCACTGCTAAATGAATGTGGAGGAAACATTCTCACAGACACGCACACACATACACACTCCCTCACTTCGTTTTCTGTTTCACCTTTTGCCCTCCTGCAGGCGTTAGTCATCTTCACAGTGACCTATCTCTGCACAGATGCAGAAGAGATAGAGGGAGGGATGATGGATATGAGAATCAAACTGGAACTTTCATCTTGCGGTTTTCGCTGTTGCGCCATCGGCTTGTTCGTAGGTTAATGGATCATTTGGCACTGCAGCTTGAGGTCAGCAGTTGTTCTAAAGGATTGTTTTTACAGCATTTTTGCATTACAAGTTAGTATACAGCCTTCCTGCCTTGCCTGCCTGGCTGTCTGCCTTTATTAAAGGTGTCACATTTATTATTTCAACCATCAATAAATCATTACCACATGAATGTTGAAACATTAGTATTATCACCATAAACCAACAAAACTGGCGACGAGAAGACTGGCAGCCTCTACTGGCCTCTACGCTGCATTTTACATTGTGCACCACTAGGTCAGATTTGGAGGGAATTCTGCTGGATTACTTTACGGCACAAAACAGGAAGAGGGCGCTGTTCTTCCAGTGCTAACAGAGCTAAAGCCTTCATAGTTTCTTGCAATCACTCCAAGGTAGCATTATTAATTTGACTTTTACTGATGGTTAAAAATTATACATATGGCACCTTTAAGTAGTATACAGCATGATGAAAGTGATGGAAAGGAAATAGCAGGCCATGAGGTTAGCAGGTTAGTAGTCAATGTAAGGTAATAAACCACTGTAGACTAGTAGGTTTGAAGTCATTGTGAGGTAATAAACCACTGTAGACTTGTAGGTTAGCAGGCAATGCGAGCTAATAAACCACTGTAGACTAGTAGGGTACGTATTGTTGATTGTCTTATGATGCACTTGCTGCAAACTGAAGCAATGATTCATTATTATTGATCCTACTTACGACTTGGCTTGCTTTACTGGGACTTGAGACTTGACCCTTGGTTAATGTTGGTTGACCTCAGTTAAAAAAGCCTTCTACAAAAGGATCTCAAAGGGTTAAACAGAAATAGTCTGTTTTCTTTATTATTACAAATACTCCAGCTCTTTATGTTGGTGTTTTTTTTTCGGGAAACTTTCTCTGCGTTGTTTCCCAGTTTATTGATTTCTGTTGTTTTCATTTCCTCAATGGCCTTTTCTATTGGAAATGGTTCTTCCTCCACTATTAAGTCTTCACTACGGCTGCTCTTTTGATAGTAAATCGTATCGGACGCATTTAGGATGAAACCATAACGTGGATGAATCATATTATTATTTTTTAAGATTTTACAATCAAAGCCAGCAGTTTAGACAGACAGATGGGGAGGTAGAGAAAGACAGGTGCTTTCAGATTACATTTCTAGTGCCAACTCTCTTCCCAAGGCAACCACGCACACACATACATACACACACACACACACACACACACACACACACACACACACACACACATTGTTGTTCTCTTCAGAGTAGCAAGTTATTTTTATGAAGAGTCAGATGACCTTGGCCCCTGATCCTGAGTGGAGGAGACACCAGACCAATAGAAGGCTGCCCAACTTTTATATCCCGTCTGGATAATCGACCTAGCAGCCTAGCAGCCAGGCAACAGAACACACACACACACACACACACAGAAAGTCAAAGGCAGAGTGGTTTAGTGATGTTGTGGTATAATTTATGGAAGCCTTGCCAAACTTTTACTGGAGCATAAAAATGATGCACAGGCAGCATTTTGAACAAGTATTGATGACCAAGAAAACTTTTTTCTTCCTCTTAGTAAATAGTGGGTTTTTTTGGTCCCCAATGCAAATCATTTCATCATTTTAACACATCTGATTTTTTATTTCCAAGATCAGATGACCTACGAACAAAATGATCCATGTTCTATTTCAAATCTGAGAATGAATACGTCGATATTGTCTGATATTAAAAATGGAATCTGGTCCAGTCAGTGTCAGTCCACCTCTGATATGATGAATATGATGCAATTTGATTGATGACATATTTATTGTCGAAATGACCAATTGATTGCCGATTTGGCTTAACCTGAATTCATTCTAATGAGATATTTTGATTCCATTCCAGATTCAACACAAGTATGATTTTTTTTTAAACTAACCCATCATGAAAAAATGATTTATGAGTTTGGTCCAAAGCCTGCTATATGACCATATGTGTGATCTGAATGTCACGATTGCGTGTTCGAGATGACCTAATCACGAAATGCATGATATTTCTGACTGGTTGTTCAACGCATTACCTCGGGATTACGTATGTGTCTGGCCCTGTGAAATCTCTGATAACGACTATGATGAACTACTTCTGTTAGTAAGCGCATTCATTCCCATTCACATCCCTTCTGCCTCTCTCAGATTTTCTGGACATCATTTCATCGAGTCATAGTACTTGGTAGCTGCCAAGCTCTTTAATTGGCAAGACGCCAGTAGTTCCAATTTTTTTTTTTTTTTTTTGTTAGCAACAACTTATAGTTCCAGCAAGACAAAACGGAATGGCTGAAATCGAAAAGCTCTTCATTCTTCCATCCTTTGTTTTTGTTTTCTCAGACAGATTTAGATGACGATGTTAGCTAGCTGTCAGTATTCACACATTGGCAAGCGGGTTTGAAGTTCCATAATGTTGACCACTAGGATCAGACTGGAGCTGATATCAGAGTAGGTATTTGATGTGTGTCAGTATAGAAACCAGGTTAGCCAGTTCTGCAACATGCTCATCTGCACCACAATATAAACAGCACAGAAACCAGTCAAACCAGTTTTGAAACACCCTGCACCACAATAGCAACAGCACAGAAACCAGTCTAACCAGTTTTGAAACGCCCTGCACCACAATAGCAACAGCACAGAAACCAGTCTAACCAGTTCTGCA
>OOFE01046348.1:0-84677 GCA_900323365.1 Monocentris japonica
GCCAAACTGCGTCCAAGACCCTTCTGGCTGATGATTTTAGGTTTTCCTGAAGAATTTGGAGGTAATCCTCCTTCTTCATTATTCCATTTACTTTCTGTAAAGCACCAGTTCCACTGGCAGCAAAACAGCCCCAGAGCATAATACTACCACCACCATGCTTGACGGTAGGTGTGGTGTTCTCGGGGTTAAAGGCCCCACCTTCTCTCCTCCAAACATATTTCTAGTCATTGTGGCCAAATAGCTCAATTTTTGTTTCATCTGACCACAGAACGTTCCTCCAGAAGGCCTTTTCTTTGTCCATGTGATCAGCAGCAAACTTCAGTCGAGCCTTAAGGTGCCGCTTCTGGAGCATGGGCTACCTTCTTGCACGCAGCCTCTCAGCCCATGACGATGTAAAACACGCTTGACTGTGGACACTGACACCTGTGTTCCAGCAGCTTCTAATTCATCACAGACCTGCTTTTTGGTGGTTCTTAGTTGACTCTTGACCATCCTGACCAATGGTCTCTCAGCAGCAGGTGATAGCTTGCATTTTCTTCCGGATCGTGGCACTGACACAACTGTGCCATGCACTTTATACTTAGAAACAATTGTTTGCACAGTTGATTTTGGGGCCTGTAGCTGCTTTGAAATGGCTCCAAGTGACTTTCCTGACTTGCTCAAGTGAATGATCTTCTTCAGATCCGTGCTGAACTCCTTAGACTTTCCCATTGTAGCTTTTGTGGCTGAGTGTATCAAATGGGCCCTATTTAAATTGACTCAGAGAAGTCACCAGCTGTAGTCAATCCTAATCACTCACAAGAAGTTAAGAGGCTATGCCACAAAGCAAACTTGATTGACACAACTTTCACAACTTTCTGCATCACCAAAACTGATAATTCAAGTTGCTGTATGTATATTTTTGACTCAGCAGATTTGTCATATTTCTAGAAAACCTATAATAAATTTATGAAAGAACCAAAATTCATGAATGTTTTTTGTGACAAAGAAGTATGTGCTCCAATCATTCCACAGAAAAATAAGAGTTGTAGAAATTATTGGAAACTCAAGACATGATATACATGTTCTTTACAAGTGTATGTAAACTTTTGACCACAACTGTACATGTATAGGACAGTGTGTGAACAGGTTTGACACATTATTGGATGTGATCGGACCATTCGGCTTGCTGGTGTAAAGGCAGCAGCTGCTCATTTTTTTTATCCTTATTAAGATATAAGAACGTCTCAATCTTGGTTGTAATAAGAAAACCGACTACTGAGCAGTTGCTAGGTATGGAAAAACACAGACCAAAGTGGCCAGAGAAGACATCACTGTTACTGATCTCTTTATTTTCTTTTTTTCTCCATTTTATTTTCATCTTACTTCTTTGAATTCCCATTACTTTTTACAGTATTTATGCTGCTGATATCAGTGAAATAGCTTGATTTTGACATCTTGTCACTCTTTTTACTTTTCAGTCTCTCCTCACACATTGCTTTTGCTCTTGCGCTTTCATTGTAATAGTTTTTAGTTTCTAGCTGTTTTGCAGCATTCGACATATCTGTGCTTGTCTGTGTAGCTAGTATATAATATCACATCCTAGAGAGCATTGCATAATAATGAATGGGCAAAATGTCTCTGCTTGTGTGTGTGTGTGTGTGTGTGTGTGTGTGCTTGCCAATTGTGTATGCCAATCGTAACGTTTCAAACCTATCAGTTGTAGCCAGTTTCCATGGTAACATCTCTCTGAAAGCACAGACGTAGGAGAGAGGGGAAAGGAGTTGAGACAATTATTGTCATGGAGGGTGCTGAAAAAGGAAGAGCCCAGGATGATTAGTGTGAAATAGTGTGAACCGTGGGATGAGACAGAATGAGAAGCAGATGCATGTGTATGAGTGAGCGTGTGTGTATTTATGCATGCATGTTTGCGTGTGTGTGTGTGTGTGTGTGTGTGTGTATGTGTACAAGCAGATGTAACACATAGAGGTAGAAGTGGTAGGTTTGTTGAAGGCATGACCACACGTATTTAAGTGCCGTACATACTGACCTTGATGTCACTGAAAAAATGTTAAAAATGGTACGGCAGGCTGAAAAGCAGTGCTGCCACGCATATAAACCCCAGACTGAACTTGAATTTGATTTTTCTGTGTTTTGAGTGAGAGCATTACAGTGAGTCAACAGGAATCTCTAACACAATTTTGTTTCCATGGTGACAGCGGGGAATGATATGTCCTTTTCAAACATAGGGAGAAAGCCAGCTTGAAGCCACCTTGTTGGAGGGTCCATTTTCTGTCTGAAACATTATTTAGACTAACAATAACCTGCCTTCTCAAGTAGTCACGAAGTTGGCTTCAGGCTGTCCTGCATTGCTGCATTTCTATGCCCTCTATGCCTGTTTTCTTTTTCTTTTTTTTACAGAAATCAATACAAACCTTCGCTGAACATATTGTTTCCCAACAGAGAAGAAATCTATCATGTTAGTTTTCCTATGTAATCTAATGGGCATCTATTGTACTATAATTAGATATGTTGAAAATATTATTGAGGTATGTTATAGACATGAATGAGGGGCTATCATCCCCCTATACTGTCAGATACACCACGGAGGCATTTTCAGAAGCAACAGAAGTTCAGGGGACGCTGTTATTTTGGTGGCTTTTAAGAGGTTGTGTGAAAGTGTTTGAAAGCAGCATTGTTTCACTTCTGAATGCAGCTCTTTTTGAGAGCCTTCTATGTGAAAAGAGCTTATGTTAGTTTGTCTCCTATACTCTGCCCACTCCAATTCCCAGACCTCAATATTCTGTCTTTAAAATTTCACGTATGTTTTCTTCCTCTAGCAAATCTCTGGTGCTTTCAGTGCACCATTACTCTAAAACATCTCATAGACAGGAAAAATGCTGATGCTTGACGCAGAGGAAATAAGAAACTTTTAGATGATCATTTTTGACATTACTATTTTATTAGAATACTGCATGTGAATTGCTGTTTATGAACTGTACATAGTGTAACCTAATAAATATAAAGTAATCCACCAAATTTACTACAGCATACAGTGATGATAAATGTATAAAAGACAGATACAAATAGATATCCTTAAATAGATTTTTCTAAAATGCTTTGTTTTGAGCAACTACATAATGACATTCAAACTAGCTGTGTTTCTCCTCCTTTACCCCTGTTCCTGTGCTTAATTAGTGATTGTCCAGACTCAACAGACTCACATTGTTGGCAGAGTTTTGAGGTCTCAGTGTCCTGTGTTTACTTTCATCTTTTTTGCACAACATGTACTGTCTATGTCTTGGTATAAATACCTACCTCAAGAATATTGACAGACTATTAAAGTTATTGTAGACAAGTTAAATGTTATTGTTACAATTCAGGTAAAATCCCCCCAAAATCTCATCCTCAAATTGACAAGAAATGTATGATTGGGGGGTGGGGGGGCAATTGCATGGTGCAAGAAGGTTGTCAGATACTGATATGCCTTGAGAATACCTTACAATAGTGATAATACTGGCAATTCAATGTCAAAATGTTTTTAAACTTGAAATAATCTTGTACATTGAAGCTTTTTAGTGATATTTCAGGGTTTTATTCCAAAAATGCAATAGCTCCATAATGGAAATACCTTAAATTAATCAGTCAATACTTCAGATCAACTGTATTAGAAACCTATAATCTGCTTTACTTTTATGCCAGCATTAGGCATTGCTTTTTTCAAATGGTGGCTATCTCATTTTGGAAAAACTCTTCAATTGATATTGTCCACTCTGGGTACCCATAGCGATGTGCTTCCAATTAAAAAACATAGTCCAAAATGTCATACTTCTAACATACAAAGTACTGCAATGTGATATTTGTCTGTGTTCTGTATTTTTCCATAAGTCATTTTGCCTGAAAGTCAGTGGTCACTCTGGATTAGTGGGGCGTTTGGGGCGTTGCATGTTGACTGTTGATGTAAACTCATGGTGAGCGATGTGTTTGTAGATCTTTTGGCAAAGTGAAATATTACTTTAATAGACTGCGAGCATTCAAGGTTTTTCCTATGTGAGTCCAACAGTTACTATACCAGACATTTCATTACCATCAATTACCACAAGTGGAAGCAACGTACGACAAACATTACTGTTTGTTCTCAGGCTCCAGAGTTTTTCTACTGATGTTAGAGTCACACATTTGAACCATCACTTATCTACAAATAGATCAGACTACTTAACACATGATAGCAAAGGCTTTGCTGTTTACAAGTGTCTGTCAACATGGGAACATTAATGACTTGTGTCTGTCCCTCCCTAAAGCTGCACAACTGGAGACATAGTGAGATTACTTACTTTACACTTTTCAAATGTTCCATTTCAACCATAGATGACACATTTCTATGACTGAAACACTTCATCAACATGTTATTGTCATTATTGTCTCATCCGCCACTTGTGTCCCACTCACTGCTATTACATACATTGAATAATAGTGTGTATGTCGATATGTCTCATGAGTATTACATTGCTAGTCTGCGGTTTTAATTGCTTTTTGTACATGAGATTTCTATACTCTATCTTGGATCGAAGAAATGCTGCTGTGCTCAGATGGCTATAGTATAGATGCAGATGAGTACAGTAAACTTCACTGGAAATAAGAATAAATTGCTCCCCACACGCTGCCAAAAATACAACAGGACTATTGCTTTTTTTGTTTTGTTTGTTCCAAAAACATAGCGCCAAAATCAAATGTGCATCGAAGTAAGTGAAAATGAAAACACAAGGGCCTTGACATGTAGAAAGATATAGGGTCTATCTAGCGTCATCTTTTTTTGTTTTCACTTGTACTAATTTGGCACTATGTTTTTTGGTAAATAGGTTATTTCAGATAGACTTTTAGTCCTGTGTATTTCAGTACTAGCATCATATCTCTGAGCATGGCGCTCTTTGGAAAGCATGGAGCCTAGCATGTAGCATGAAACACGTCCTTTCAGCCATGGACATGCTTATCGGAAAGCTCACACATTACAAGCGTTGAGCTTTTAAAGTCAAGCTCCTACTTAACTCCTCAGTGATTTTGTTACAGTGTGAAATTTGTATGTCCTTTTGGCAGAGGCTGGGGTCGGGGCAACGGTGTGTTGGTAAGGGCCTTGTTTCAAAACCTGCTCAAGGGTGTCCATTATGATTATACAGTACACAGTGCACCCTAATCAGAACTGTATTGTTATCTCCCTGCCAGGCCCTTTGGATTTGTTACACCTGTAACATAGGCAATGCAAAGATTTGATATTGGAGGTCTATCTTAGATACATGGAATAATACCAAAATCATCTTGCTTGTTTTCATAATCAAAGAATACAGATGCATCAACTTGTTTTTCTGTTTTTTTTAGCCCCTAAGTGTTTGGAGATTCACAGTGAGTTGAGTGACTGGATCAGTAAGAGCAGCATGGGATAAACTCCAGCCCTTCAGAAATATTGTTAAATCATGTAACGGATCAAAGGCAACACAAGCTGTTCATGTTCTCTTTCTGTTTCATTTCACTCCTCAAGAACATTGTCCAGCCATCCAATGGCAGTATCTGGGCGAAAGCAATATATAAGTGGAGGCAAAACCTTTACATTCACATTATCACTCAGAATGGTCTTCTTTGTTCATCTTGTTGTAAAACCCAGGCCAGCGATGGGACTAATACATGGAGAGAGGGAAAAGTTTTGTCACCATGTATTCCTCCATGTGTTTCTTTCGGACCTTTTGCTTTTGTCTATAGGCCTTCTGTCCTCCGTTAGAAGCTCACCAAGGCGTAGACCATACTTTCAGGGGGAAATAGATCAGAAAACAGGGAGAGAGAACAATAATTATGTCGTTTCCTTGCAACCACACAAATTTCATCAGTTTTTAGACCCACACTTCATCACTTCATGTATCAATCTAATGAAGGCGAGACTCCAAGTCATCACTGAAACTTGTTCAGTTAACAATGCCCACTGAGCACTAGACATCTTTTCAATGTCGCCTCTATGTTTCACTTCTCAAATAGCCCAGGCTCTTGATGGCTGTGTATTGCCCAGTTTTAGACCAAGCAGCAAATACATTATTACATATTGAAACAAAGCATAAACAACTGTAAATATCAGGAGTATGCACCATATGTACAAGATAATGCTTTAATTTTCATAGATGTCTACTCAACATTTACTTTTAAACTCTATGTAGCTTAATTTTAGCCTGGATGCTATGAACCATTTAGAGGTCGCTTTTATGAACGTAATATGAATCGGTAGTTGCATTGAAAAGATTGTAAATTTAAACTTACCTATAGAGATAATAGAAGAAAGAGAGCAGATAAAAGCCCAGCTTACACCAGGACTCCTTTTGACAATAATTGAGAATATCTGAATTCATCACACTGACAGGATCATACATGACCTCTGAGCCATCTGCCGGCCGATGGAAAAACCTGAAAGGGCAGTAGAGTAGGTTCACCCAGCCTTGCACCAACAGAAACCTGTTAGAGATCTGGTGAGTGGCGCTACGTACCTCCAGAGATGGTAGAACAGCAGGGGGATATTTAGGCCAAGTGTGACCCACTCTCCAGCACACATGAACATCAGGCAGAAGAGCCCATGGATGGAGTACTCTGGTACGACCAGCTAAGAGGAACATGTGATGCATTAATACAGATTAGTACAATACTTGTAGCTAATGGTGTCTCTCTCTCTCTCTGTGTCTCTCTCTCTGTGTCTCTCTCTCTGTCTCTCTCTCTCTGTCTCTCTCTCTGTGTCTCTCTCTCTGTCTCTGTCTCTCTCTCTGTGTCTCTCTCTCTGTCTCTCTCCCTCACCAAAAATCTCCTAATAAAATATTACCACCACACTTGAGTCACAAAATAAAATTGTTTTTCTCTGCAATACTTTAAGTGCTGTGATTCGATGCTGCAGTTTGTTGCAACTTACCACTGTTTTGTTTCATTAGAGTGCAGAAAAAAAGTAAATATCTTTTAGAGTAAAGAATAAATCAATTAAAACATCAATTACACTTATGAATAAATGACCCTGTGAACTATTCTCAGCAAACCTTCAATGACGATTTTGTTTCCTATTCTGAACATTTTCACAATGTGGTATTTGTGGTATGTGGTTATGTGGTATAGTATCAGTATTTGTCCTCATCCCCAGTGCTCTTGTGTGTGTCTGCAGAGCGGCGATGGCGGGTAGTGGGGATGAGGTTCATGCAGCAAAGGTAGAAATGAGTCAGCGTGTCGTGGTCTTCACAATAGTCACAGAGACAAATGTTAAAGGTTTTCTGATGCCCCTCTGTTAATCATCCACCACCACCAGGTTGATAAACAACTATTACTCACCCTCCGAAGCAGGTTGCAGATTCTTTCAATATTGAGAATTCTTTCCCTCTGTGAAGTGGATATAAAGAAAGTTTGATAAACAGCCTGCCTGTGTATTTTTTGCTTGCTAAGCCTATCATTCGTAAATAAATCTCAAGTCATATCTAACTAATCAAATGCTCCATATACACTTTTGAAGCAACATGTTCAATAGTTATTTAGCTGGTAAACTTGCATTTGTACAATGCACAAGCCTCCCAGTTGTAGACTAGCATGTGATGTTGCTGCATTGCATCCAGTATTAAACATGGAAGTAGATAATCATGCTTGCACAGAGGAGTCAATGCTGTACTTGAAAATTTGCGGACACTTACTAAGATGATTTTGAGAGCAAATTGATGATGACTTTTCTTTACATATATTTATTTTTCATATACCCAAGGATGAAAGCATCAAATCACTCTTAAAATAAATCACATGTGAAAATACAGATGTGAATTCAACTGTGCTTTTTGGACACATGTTGACTTTCACAGGTGAACAATATTTTCACATAATCCAAAATCATGTGACAGTTATACTTCAAATACAAAAACGTCGGATTTCAACATGTGAAAAAATATTGTTCACATGTGAAAACCAACATGTGTCCAAAAAGCACATGTGTGCTTTGAATTCACATCAGTATTTTAACATGACTTTTTTGTAAGGACAGAACCTGTTTTTGACCAGACACTTTTTGCTGCATGTTATGTGGTCAAGACTTCCACCTGAATTTTACATTAGCCACGTTCAAACTCAAGATGTGTAAGTAAACACAAATACCCGTCCATAACAGCCCCATTTGAGGCCATTCAGGCTAAAGAAGGGGGTGCTTGCTATGGAAGGCCATATCATCTAGCTGTGAGCCATGTGAGACAACTGGATTATCAATTTTACGAATGAAAGCCACCTGTCTCTCCATTAGCTATGTTTAGTCTGGCTGTGACTAGCTGTGGCTAAGCATGGTGCTGTTTGGTTTGGGTCTCTATCAATTAGCTAGTGAAGCAAATGTCATGATTTGCTGTATTTCATGCACCTGAAATCATTTGCTTTCATCAGAGAAAACAAAAACAGTCAGGCAATTAAAACTTCCATTCTTTTTCTTCTCCAGATCATTTATTTTGTGAAACCGACATCAGTTAGATGGGCCGACTTAGGTTGGAGGTGCTTCAGGCCCTTGCCTCACATGTTTTGACTCACGCTGTTTTTTAGTTTCCTCAGTGTTGTATGTTGCCCCAACTGAATAATAAGAGATACTGAGGCATCTATCTTGGTTACAGGATGAGTTTCCACACTTTGGGCCCCCTGTGATGTCGTTTCCCTTCAGCCAGAGCCACAGGCTGCACTTTTGAGCACTTCTGAAGCCCTGGCTGCAAATTCCAAGCTCCCTTAGTGACCTGAAAGTGGATGTTGCCCTAAATCCACCGCATCCAACCTCTACTTGGCAGACACTGGCTTTCCAACCTCACTGTTCAGCCTCAGATGATGGTTTGGGTATGTAAAATTCTTCCTTTTGTATGCTTTATGCACCATATCTTCCTAAGGCACCATGCACTCTAAAAAGTAAACAGGATTTTGGACCACAGTACCAGGTGAGATCTAACATTTTTAATTCTAAGTTACATTTGCTTACATTTCCCCTAACCTCCCCTCATGGCCCTAACTTGTGTCAATTCAGTTCAATTCAATTCAAGTCTTTATTGTTCTAACAGGAACAATATGACTTTTATCAAAGGCAGACACTTATCATTTATCAAAGGCATTAGAGACATTTACTAACAAACAAAACAAATAGATGTCTTTCTATGGCGACTGAAATCAAAGAATCATTAACAGTGTGTGTCCGCCAGGAGAGCCTTCATCTTGTATTAACAGGGAGAACAATTAGGCTGCTACCTTTAGACAAACCACTGCACCCAGCACTTTCTTGAGTGCTTCAACTTTTGTATGTAGCCAAGGTAAAATATTTCCATTTTCAGTGACTTTTTGTCAACCAACCAATTACAGCTTAGATGGGGTGAGCTACTGATATTGTGTGCCCACATCCTCCGAACTCCAAGGTTGTCAGATTGAGTGGTGACAGTAAGAGCAACACCCCCCAACAAGTTTATTGAACATCGTTAGCACAAGAATTTTGCAGTGATTAAACTCTTGTTGAAATGTATGACTTTGAAAATAACATTAGTAACAACAAGCGACAACAACCCCAGAGAGTGACAGATGAAGGTTTGCATGCAGCGCTTTTTTCCCACACTGCACTTTTCTGCCACAAAAGGCTAGTGGAAACACATACTTAGTGTCTTAGCCTTCCATTTTGTCCTCCTATAATAGTGGACAGAGGACAACAACTGAAACTCCTTATGGATGATGGGGCAGCCAGCGCAGCCTAGAATAAAATAAGCCTTATTTCTGACTTGGCTGTTGTTTGTTTCAAGTAATTGTGTAAACACACGTTCCTCTCTCCTGACATTAATAGCTGTCTGTTTGTTTTCAGTTGTTTTCAGTTGTGCTGCCAGTTTATCAACCTTGGGAGAGACTGACAGGACATGTCTGAGCAATAAATCTAACCGGCTTGCCTCCATACTCCTCAGTTCTCAGTTCTCCACAGTTCCAGTTTTCTCTGTCACTCCTCACGACTCACTTTTCACTTCAGGTGCAGATTGAAATGGTAGCGAGAACATTAGCTGGATAGCTAGCTTAATTCAGACAGACAGTGGCCTGCCTGGAGTTTTGAGTTTTGAAGAACTTAACTTAACTTAGCTAACTTTTTACTTATTGTAGTGAGGTGGAACCTCATATCTGTACTGTTGATGTTGAGGTGGTAAATAATGCCGCCATATAAACAGCAGCTTCATAGCATCCATCTCTTTAATTGGATGAGCCACGCATGGCTACATCTTGCTGGAAGGTTTATTTGCATCAATCTGCCTACCAATTCATGTCAAGGCAAACTATGCCTGTTGTTGCAACCACTGGAAGTATGTATTTGGAAGGATTGTTTCCAAAGTGATTCAAATATTTGATCTTAAAAAGATAATAGATAAATCTAGATGAATAAAGCATTTGAAGTTTCATTCCAAAATGACTGAATGAAAAAACTGATGCCTACTGTGGCGTAAAACACACTGTCACTTTCTAATTAAATCATGATTCATTTTAAGACCTTTGCTTATAAAACAGATCTGTTTTGAGAATAGAATCAACTGTGTTTTTGAACTATTTCACAATTTCATGATGATTAATTTTTTCCCCAAAATGTATATGTAGTGTTTTGGAGTGAAACTCTTTGTTTTTTTCACAGCTTGTATGTGCAGTTCATTGGCTGCTGTTCTTCAAAATGAAATGGAAGGGAATTTTCTGTGTGCACATGGAGTTTGATCATTCTTGAAAGAATTCAAGTCCCACTCAAACAACAGGGGTCTTACCGCTCTGGTGGGATTGCTCTGATCAATGGGGTTTTTGAAGTCTGTGCGAAGCTCATCAAATGCAATAATCTGAAAAAGATGGACATGCGTACATTTGTTGTCATGCAGGTACTAGAAAATGGTGCATCTTTTTGACACTACACCTTTAAGAACCCTTTTTGTCTTTTTTCACACCATGTTTCAGCCTCACTAATTACTGCTATGCTGTAGTTTGCCTCATGCATCTCTTTCTATTCAGTACAACTCTGCTACAGTATGTTAACCTTGACCAGTGCACCTGGACACTCACACCTGTATAGTTACTGTCTTGCTCTGACCCTTTGCACTGCATGTGAGACCCTGTTGTCCCTGCACCATGTGTCAGTATGTTGTGTCTCTACAAAAGAGAACATGATTTCTAACCCAAATTCTCAGAGACCAGTCTCTGTCTCAGTAAGCTCTTATAGAGTTCATATTATAAACCAGGGTAATCATGCTGCCCGGACACAGATAGCAAACAAAGAAAGAAATCTTTATGATTAGCATTTTTCTGGCAGTATAAGCAATCACTCCATATCCAAAGTTTTGTCTGGGGTGAGTGACTGTGTTAAATTTAATAAC
Organism: Monocentris japonica; assembly: GCA_900323365.1. Taxonomy (NCBI): domain Eukaryota; kingdom Metazoa; phylum Chordata; class Actinopteri; order Trachichthyiformes; family Monocentridae; genus Monocentris; species Monocentris japonica. The sequence goes on from OOFE01046348.1 coordinate 11,367, forward strand.
ATGAATGAAATTGATGCTTATTTAATTTCGTGGCCCATTCATTGCAATGTAAATATTCCATCTAAACTCACTGTTAATTTCTGTGGCCTTTTTTATGAAACATCAAAGATATATTAAGTTGAGGACATGGTAAAGCAAAGAATTCCACTGTTACACTGTCTGCAGTAGCGTGCTAACTGCTCCATGTAAGGTGAATGTGGGTGATATTCTTTTTCCTAACCAACTCTGTGATTAATAGCCAAATAAAAATATTGATGAATACTGGTGGAATACTATGCTCATCATAAGTTCATTTTGATGGCTTATGGAAAAGCAGTAAAAGCTGAACAAAGCAGCCCAATGCAGACACTGTTTGCTGCTAAGTGAGCATCTGTGTCTGATTTGCGTCAACAATGTTTCATAACAGGAAAAGAGTAAAACCGATTGAAATCGAAGCTATCGTGGTCATGTTTCCCTATACAAGTCTAAATGGCTCTCTCTTGTCTTTTTCACACTCAGGTCTGTTGTAAACAGATGCAGTTTCCATGGTGATATGGTGAGCCCCTCAGTGGGCTCCATGGTTACTATAGCGGTGAATAAACGGTCTGATTGGTTGAGAGCCACATAGAAATAGGGAGCTCTAACCATGGATGGAGGCAGATTGGGGGAAGGGGTGGAATTAAATCATAGTTTGATAAGCATTTTCAATCACATGGTTCATTCCTGAGACAGACACTGGCCCATCGCTTTCACACACAGACACACTGACTGACTCATATGTAGTCTCACCCACTTAGTCAATTCAACAGTCAGTACGTTAGTCATTTCAAGCCTTATTTTTGTAATGATCTGATTTGTATTTCACATTATTCATGTCTCCGTGGATTAAATGTTAAAGCTGACAAAGCAACGCTTCAGTATTTGTGAAGTCTGTCTCTGTGACAACAAGCGCTAAATGCAGAATACTGAGTGCACAGGTCTCTGGTGAGGTCTGTGCAAATTCCACTCAAAATGCTGCAGACGGACAGGTTCCCAATCTGGCAATGAGATTTATCATCGTTGTGCTTTTCTTCATCCCTGCTCACATCGCATACAGCTGGCTAATGCCTTGTCACCTTATTTAAACAACTGTTTTATTATTCTCTCATCATATGCTCCTTTCATGCTGTCTCTCCTTTCATTGCTGGCTTGATGTTCTGTGTAAAAGGGTCAGACAAGTCAGCATAAGCCACCTTGCATCCTAGTCGTTAAAGCCACCCATTCGTGCTATGTGAAAGAAGTTGGAAAAGACCTGCACATTTTCACTTAACATTCTGTATTTTCAAGGCTCATGTGTCTCTCGTCTCTGTGGTCTGTTTAGTACGAATCCATGTTAATGCAGCGTTCCTTACTGTAGCATTAAAGGCTACATGCCATTTTGGTGGCTTTTAAGAAGCAATGTGAAGGGTCCCATAACCATCAGTACTGCATATCTAAATAGGTTTTGGTCACCTCTTCTGTCTGAAATGGGCTTTACATTCAAGTGACTCAAAGCTTTTCTTTAGCTGAAATGGACACTGAGAACAGTCGCAGCTAACACAGAGACATTACAGCATGTGATTACTATATAGGTATAGAGTACATGAGTGAGCTGTGAACTCTCCGGTCCTTTCCGTGTTGTGTAGCTGTGTGTAGGTGGGTGTGTTTGTCTGTCTGTGTGGGAGAGAGCATGTACCATTTGCAGGCTTAGAGTGTGCCCGTCTTGTTTTTGTGTGTAGCACCAGAGTGCACAGTAAAACTCACCTGCCATATGACGAAGAAGATGAGAGCAGCGCACAGCACCAAGGTGAGCATGTAGCAGAAGGCCGCAAAGGTGAACGCCATGGCTGTACCAGCCAGCCTGACGACGAGATGGGTCGAGAGAGAGAGAGGGAATTTCCCCTACTCTCTCTCTCTCTCTTTCTCTCTCTCTCTCTCTCTCTCTCTCTCTCTCTCTCTCTCTCTATATATATATATATATATATCACTCGCTATTCCTCACTCTCCCTCCTTCCTTATTGTGTGTTTTCTCTCTCACCCCCCACCTGACTCTGACTCTCACGCTGTTTTGAGATTGTGTATTGTCCAGGTAAGGTGAGGGAAATAATAATAATCAACTTGCGCTCATTCTCTATCACTTCCTCATCCCTTTTCCTACATCTGAGCAGGAGAAATCTTTAAAAAAAAAAAAATAGTAAGCACTTTTATGGTCTGTTCACAGCCACAGTTGTCTGTTGGTCTGGTGCTCCTCTTTTCAGTCTCTGACAGGCATAATGTCTGTCTCCTCCCCTTTCCCCTCCCTGTCGTTTCTCTTTAGACAAAGCCTACACATCTTATAGCCAGTAACACAACCACAAAGTGTCTCAGCGACTACCGAAACACAGGACTCCTCTTGATACTAAGCCCAGCACTGTGTTTAAAGCAGTAGTGATTATTGTGAGCGATGGTGCGGCTTGTGATAAATTGCTTGTTTTTTGGTATGGCTTTCAATTCATCTGTTGCTTTCAATCAAGTATGTGAACAATATTAATGACGCATATTTCCAAATCATACAGACTGTGTTTGTAAACAACCATAGTTGGCAGATTAGTGATACGTTATTATTTACATCAGACAGTCTTGTGTTGTATTACTGTATTTTATTACTATTTTGTTAAAAGGTCATTTATGAATCAGGCATTTCAGTGTAAATTTAGAATCTGAACATGTAGCAAGAACAAGCATTTGCTAAAGATACGGGGTATTGCTCTGCCATTAAGAATGTATTTTAACAAACAATATTGTGACAAAGCAACTTATTGATACTTGATTTTACAACTAAATGAGCCAAGTACAGATGTCAAGCAGCAAATACTGAAATGACGTTTCAGATCAAATGGCTGCTGAAACTAACAATGCTAATAAAACACATCCGTGTAAAAGAGGATTGACATAAAGAAGAGACGACTGTTGAATATCAATGATTGTTTTAGATAGCATGGATCAATATCTTGACTGATCTTAATATTGAGGAGAGAATACCTGCGTCTGGTTGTGTCTGCCACTGAATAGTCCACTCTTTCCTCGCCCAACTCTGTCTCTGTCAATTTGGGTCGGCACCATGTCAGAATTCTCTGCTTTGCCTCTCTCTCTCAGACGCATCCCTCAGATTTCTTCAAACATTTATATATTTATCTTTGCTCGTGAGCAAGCAGGATCAAGGAGCATCTAGAAAATCTAGCAGAACCCTGCAGAACATCTACATGTTGAGATGCACTGATTCTTATTTTGAAATCATTCTTGTTCTCAAAGCAAAATCTCCACAGCCCTCAGAAGTCATAAGTTAATTAATCCACCTTTTCTCCCTCCTCATTTGCCTTCTCTCTCTCTCTCTCTCTCTTTCTGAAAACCCCTTCCTTTTTCTCTTCCTCCTCTAAAAAAAAAAGGGATTTTGAAAACAGACCTAAATATTTCCTGAGTCTTCTGTCTGTCTCTGTCCCTTCTATTTCTTAGACTGCGAGAGCAATATTTCTATCACGCTTGATGTTATAACGGTCATCCAATAGCATCGCTCTCTCTCCCTCCCTCTCTCGCTTGCTCTTTCTTTCTCTCCTCTGTCCTCTCCCTCCCTTCCTCCCTCTCTCTCTCTCTCTGTCATTCTCCCTCTCTCTTGATTTTATACATTTCCATAATCCCTTGTTCCCCAGAGACTGATGAGGGGGCAGGGGAGGTTCCAAATGTTTTCTCTTTTGTCTGCCTCTCTCTCTCTCTCGCTTTTTTTGAATTCTTCTTCCCCTCCCGCTCTGTCGTTCCCTTTCTTGATAGCCTTTAGTCATCTGTCATTTCATGAAATAAGACTTTGTTTCTTTGATTCTGCTGTTCTCACTCTCATTTCTTTTCATTCTCCATCCTTTATAGAATTGACATATTTCATTTTCATTCTTTTATTCTCTCACCTCAGCCTATGATTTTAGAGATTTTTGAGGGCCCATAGCACTGGTGACTTCTAATACCCCTTGCTGCCCATTCTTTTGTTAAAAGCTTCGCACGATCTTCCATAGTTTGTCATTTTTGACTCGCATGCTGCCTGCTGATTCCCCAGCCTTAGAGTGGCCTTTCTTTGACATATGACAACATATGTGAGATATCAACCTACTGTACCCGCTAACACAATATAACCTTTGTGCTCTGTGCTGTTAAATGGTACCGTCCCCACGGAGGGATAGGCATTTGCTTGGAGCGAGACAAGGGAGACAGCACACTTCTAGATTTGTTCTTTGCTCCTGGCTCAACCTTCCCTGGCATAAGGTCAGGTTAGGTACCCAGCTGTTAGAGAGAGACACTCCTGAACATTCAACATTGTTTCCTACTACTTTCATGCAGAAAAGAGACTGACTGGCTGAGAAATAAAAGTGACCCTGAGAAGTCAATCTGATTGTCACCATGTCTTGATTTGTACTTGCAACACAATAGAGTGGAACCTGCTACAAAAGTACCCCATCTATCTCGTTAATGGTAAAATAAAGATGTGCAAAGGGTGCTCATTGTTATTTTCTGGGTTGGGTTTAACAACCCATATTGCTGAGATTGTAGGTATACATTCAGTGGCAAACACTGAACATACGTCACGCTACATACAATATCCCAACCTAGATTACCCGGACTGCAGGGAATCCCCATCCAAGCCCAGCACAACAACCTAGATTACAGCAACATCCTCTGCTAAACCACTAAATGGCTAACACACTAACCCAGATTGTTGAAAATCAAACACATCACCCATTCACTGCTCTGTGCTTCAATCCAGACTGCAGGGTTGGTAGAAAATATCACATTCAATGAACCATCTAGCTATCCAATTTAAAACGTGCAAATCTAGGCTGCTTTGACTTTTGCAATATACACCTGATGTAAAAATAAAAAATAGCATCGATTATTCACAACATCTGTGCATGACAAGCTAAAACCTTTAGCCATTCAGTCAAATGTGTAATTTCAGCATGTGACTCAGCATTTGATGACATGGTGGTTAAATGTCTCATATGTTGCGTTCCAGATATTCCCGAAATTTCTACTACTAGGAAAAACACAGTAGAGCAGTCCTTCAATTCAGTATTCCAAGTGGGAAACACAGGCATGATTTCTCAGCCTCGAGGTTGACAAGATGCCATTATCGTCACTGCAACATGGCAACATACTGTAAACAGTACACAGCATTACATTTAACATGTTTATGATCTTCAAAATACACGTAAGCTACTTAAATTTTCTTCTTATGTACAATAAGTTATGTACAATATCAGAAATAGTGCAAAGGTATATAGAATGGTCCGTCAACATGAAATTTGTGCTACTGTATTAAATCAGTTTTTACAGTTTGGCCTAATTTTTTTTAATCCAACTTCGACATATCCCATTCAAAGTAAAAATTCAGAGAACATAATTCTATCTAGCCCAAAGGTTAAATGTCTCTTACTTCATGTAAAGTGATGAATTTCAAATGATTTTTTTCTTTTCAAGTGATTTTTCAACGTTTGACAACATTTCAACATCAACAGCTAACCTTAGCCTATAGGTGATATTGGAATTATACAGTCCTGCCCCATTTGATGTTCATTAGTGGTTGCTCTTCTATTTGGACAAACTGCTTCATGCAGTATCAAAATACTCTGAAGGCCTGCAAGATTCACTGCCTTATATTCCTCCCTGTTACACTCTAGGACTTCCATTCATTGATGGAGAGGATTGGAAAATTTCTCCTCATCCAAAACTGACATGTTTTTAGAAATAATGTATTCAGCAGTAGGCCACTAGGGAATTTGGCCTTCAGTCATTCCTTCCAATGCCTTCACGTATAAGCAATAACTGAAGAGAACTAGAGAGCAATATATTTATTGTAGGTGAGTTTTTGGCAAAAAAAAAAAAAAATCTCAATATTAACACTCAAAATCCTCCAAAAGACACAACTTGAATAATGTGTTAACTTTCATTCTTACCTCTTTCTCTGTCACACACATTATGTCACACTACAACATGTATGGCCAACCACATTAAAAACTTACTGGTTATTATTGGTTGTTGGCTTGATGTACAGGGAAGCCAATAATAATCAATTTGTTATTGATGTACACATATCAGGTACATTTTATACTGTCATGTTGGATACACATATCCACCTGAACTCATCCATTCAGTGGTTAGGCAGAGGTTGTTGCTCTAATTTGGGTTCTTACGTTGGACTTGGATGGGGATTCCCTGCAGTCCGGGCAATCTGGGTTGAAATATATATTTGTAATGTCAATGAGTTTGACATTGAATGGGATTATTCCTATGCTTGGCAATATAGGTTGTTAAATTGGCCAACCCAGACCATAACAATGAGCACTGGACTGGTCAGATAACACTGATACCCTCTACAGGAAAGGTCAGAGCAGACTGTACTTCCTGAGGAGGTTCAGATCATTCAATGTGTGCAACAGGCTGCTCCACATGTTCTACCAGACTGTTGTGGCCAGTGCACTCATCTTTGCTGTTGTATGTTGGGGAGGTGGCATCAAGGCAAAGGATGCCAACAGGATTAATAAACTGGTCAAGAAAGCTGGCTCAGTTGTGGGAGAGACCCTGGACAGTCTGGAGGAGGTGCCTGAGGGGATCCATCTTGGAGAACCCATCCCTTCCCCTCTATGATGAGATGAACGGGCTGAGAAGCACCTTCAGCCACCATCTCATCCAACCTAAGTGCTTGAAGGGGGCGCTTAAAGCATTCTGCCAACAGCCATCCGGCTGTACAACGTTACCTCCAACGTCACTTTATACATTTTTTTTTGTACATTTTTTGTATATTTTTTGTATTTTTTATATAACCTTTATCCTTAAACTTGTTTGTTGTATAGTGATGTGTGCATCTCTCTTGCTTTGTTCTGCTGCATAACTGCAATTTCCCCTCGGGGACAGTAAAGAGCCATCTATCTATCTATCTATCTATCTATCTATCTATCTATCTATCTATCTATCTATCTATCTATCTATCGGTTGCACTTTTTTTTTTTACCATTTAATGATATACACCGCGATAGATGGAGTGCCTGGAGTAAGCCACACTGCAGTGTTCCCTCTTGGTACACTGAGACAGTCAACATGGTGTGCCACTTAGCTTATCGGTTTAGTGTCTGAAGTGCACAACTCAGCATGCTTGGGTCCAATGTGTATAGCTCTTGTGTGGCCCCTCTCCAGGCAGAAAATGTACATGTTCAATGTCCCTTCAATGGCTTGGTATTGAACAATTGAGAGAGGGATTGTCTGACACCCCATATGTGAAGTTACAGCACCCCATGTCTGGACAAAATCCACCTGAAGAAGAAGAAGACCAGGAAGTTTGATCCTCTGACCGTCAAAGTGAACATCTTAACTTCTGGGTTTGCTCAGATTAAGGTTCGCCGACTTAATCTCTAGCCAGGTAATATTACTGTAGGTTTTATTACCCGGTATGGTCTCCCCTGACGAGGATGTTCTGTCCTCTATACCCTCCTGTCACCTCCTGTCACCTCCTGTTTCCTGTCTCCTGACATCTCCTATGGGAACAAGTGTGGTTTTACACATGGCTCATAGCTTGGCTCAGCCACCATCAGGCCTTGGCATACCAACTGAAGCTGCTCCCAAAAAAGCATTTTGCAAGTGTTTGTTGTTCTGTTCAGAGAGTTCAGCAGGTTGTTGTCAACTTTGACTCTAGCTTGTATCCAGGTCTGGCTCACTCAAGCTCCCTGCCAGAGGGAGGCCAAGTTCTTCAGAAGGTTCTTAAGTGCAATTCCCCAATATTTTCTTAAGATTAGTCTCTTGGTTTCTTACTTATGAACTTCTCAAATAAGGCATACTCAGCAACCGCAATGTACTTACTTACTTATTCTCTTTGCCCCAGGCAGGGAATAAAGCATCAATAATGGCCCTCCACTTCACTCCAACCGCAACGTAGACTGAAAATTAATTTTCAGCAATTTAAACAAGCATGCTATGCCAAGCATGACAGCATGAATGCACTCTGTCTGCTAGCCATAGCAATATAACCTTTTGTTAGATTGAAAATTTAAATCCACTCACACGACCTTTAAAGGTTTATTATGAAAGAGGTATGTAAAAGATAAATGACAAACTAAAAACCAAAACAAAGATAAAACCTGCCTCCACCCCTCTTTCCAAACAGCTCTGCATACACACCACCTCACCAAGCAAAACTCATGCAATCAATTCTCAGATCAACAGCAATTATGATAACAGTTATAATTTCTTTGGTCCTCCATCTTTCAATGGTAATACAAATGTTTATTCTTGTTTTTTAACCTTGCTCTATCAAAGGCAAGCTTGGAGGCATACCAGAGTTTTTTGGTCTTAAGACTGGCTTCTTCTCTGGCATTGTTTGCACTATGCACCCATCGACAGCTAGCTAGCTAAAATGGAGCATAGCAAGAGATAACTAATACGTCCATCCAAAAAACAATTTGGGGTGGCTACATTTATGGTTTAGTTGAATAAATATCTTTAAGTGAGGGAAAAGTCTCAGACATTGGTTACTGCCTTTTGGTTAAAGGCTCATAGTGTAACCGTCTAATTTGCTAGCTTCTTCTCTCTCACATACTCTATAGCAAAGCTTAAGAAATAAGAAACAGTATGTATAACTATTAATACTTTGAAATACCTACTAAAGTGTGTTTTTAAAATGTGTGTTTAGATTAATGAATTTAAAGGCTTACCTTTTCACTGCAGCTATTTTAAGACAAGTGGAAGGTTATCTTAAAGTTAAGAAAAAAGTCAACAGCAAATTTCAGAGCTTTGTTCTCAAGCATCTCAAGTTTTTTCTTAGGAAGCAAAATAAGTAGAAAATTAAGAAAATACTTTGGAACTACTTTGATGAATATCAATTTCCTTAACTTTTTACAAAAAGTTACAAAAAAATACAGCACTTAAGATTTTTTTTTCCTCAGAAGGTTTTATGAATCTCACCTCACCCAAAGTCCTTTGAGGCCATAGGGAAAATTTCATGGGCCAGACACTTCTCCCAGCACATCATTTAGTGGGAGACTGACTGCAAACCCCTGGGTGGTGGCAAAATTGTCTCATGGGTACTGCAGTTCTGATACTGTCCCCAAATCTTCGATGTGAACAAAATGACATTGATCAATTATCCAGAGAGATCTGAGAGACCTCCTCTGGAAATAACTGCCTTCATGAGAAGGGGTACCATCAAGCAGGTATGACAGTTCACACAGCTTCCTGTGTTTTACTAAAATTTATTTTGTTCTAATTTCTAGAATGTGGTATGGGCTCATAAAGATGGACCTCCTTTATTATTATTTACAATAATACCAATAATAGCAATGTATTATTTTAAAAAGGAGCATAATCAATCTTTTTATTGAGATGGTCATCATGCAATTTTGGACTAGAAATAAAGCACTAGTCACTAGTATTTGCTTGTATCCCCAAGCTGTACATGCCAGCGTTGTCATTTATGGTCTTAACCCACCAAGTATGTAGTGCTTGCTGTTGCCTCAGTGCTGGCTCTTGGCTTCCCACTAGTGGTGGTAATGAGTTATTGCAGCTTCTGCTGTATTTCCACACTGCTGTTTGCAAAGGAATGACTTGAAAGCTGATTTTGTGTGTGCAAGCCAAAAATACTTGCCATTACAATGAAAAAAAAAAAAAAAACACAATACATGAACGCAGATGTTGCAATTTGGATTGAGATTAGCACATTTATAGTTTAGCACTATTGCATAGAATCCATTTGGTGCTGGCCGATGATCAGCCTCCAGTCACGCTCAGTGGTGGAAGTAGTCGTAAAAAGTAGTTTCCTTAAATACAAGCATAAATACCCTGATAGTATAATACTGGTAAAAGTGTTTTATATTCTACACATAGAGACATAAGTATCTGCTAGTAAATGCACTTAAGTATTTAAAGTAAAAGTACAAATTCAAAATATTTTTATATTTAAGAGGTAGAGAGTGCTGGCCCACTTATGGTGACTCTGATCCCTTCCATATACAGTTGGCTGACTCAGACTTTGAAATTGTGCCATTTTCATGAATTAAGTCCATGTTTTGTATGGGAAGCTTTTTATTCAACACATATTTTTGTTTTGAAATAAAGTCTCTTCATCATAACAGCCATGAGACGGGGTTGCTTGATTCTCACTCTTCAGCCTCCAAGCCAAGAGCCCAGTCTCAATGTCAATATGAAGTTCCTGTGGAAATAAGATAATTCAAGTAAATATCATGTGTCTCACCATGTTCTGGTGTGTTCACTGCTGCATCATTTAAAGACTGCAGGTTAGACAAAAACAATTAGACAAGTAGTGAAACAAGAGTTTGGTTGCAGTTTGGTAGTTCCTCCTTTATTTGTACAGTATTTCTCAGCTGGACTAGTTCTGTGGACTGTTACTGCCAGCGCAACAAAGGCAGACAATGTAATTCAGTTAACTCTGGCTGAAGTCTATCTGTATATCTGGATTTCTCTATTGTCTCATGAGAATGGTATTTTTACTGGTGTAGTTAATATAGATGACTGACAGAGTTTAAATTGCCCACAAGATGGCAACAGATACGAGGCAGAGGCAGCAGAAGATGGTCATGTTATGTGTCTAAAGCCAGCATTGATTTAAAATGATGCTAATTACTCTCAAAGCAGAATTTTAGATTCTTCCTAAGGGGCAAAACAATATTTTTAGCAATACTCTTGGATCCTGGTACAAATAAAAAAAACTTTGAGGCATTCATGGCACCTCAGTTGATGGAGAGCAAGCATCTGTACTTCAGGTGAGATACTGTGGAACTCTATGGGAAAACTAGTGAGGAGAAAAAAACCTGCTCAAGTCATTCATCTAGAACCAAGTTTGAAGATCTATAGCAGGAGCATGATGATTGGAAGTTGGTTTGACAACTCAGACTTATTTAGTGTTCTTGCACTAATTTACCCCAGTCACACTGCTTCAGTGTAATTTAGAGCATAGCCTAGTCACAGCTGAATCAATGTTGTGAACAGCTGAGTCCAGTGTTTATAGGATATTCCAGCAATCACTGGATACAAAGGCTTTCCCAAGGGTCATCAGCTATAGTGCCAATACACCAAAAACCCAGGCTAAATGAGTATGACTTCTGGCCTGTAGCCCCAATGCCCAAGTGTTTTGCACACAGCATTATTGGTGATTTAAAGTATGAAAAGTACACTGACACTTCACCTACAGAGCACAGCGTTGTGTGGAGGATGCAGCAGTGAAATCAGGTTTACAGGCACCTTGAGAAAGCTGGTGCTTGTGCAGAAATTGTCTTCACTTACAAGTTTACATTACCAAACAGCTTAATGTTGTGGTTAAGAAACTACAGGATATAAGGGTCAATAATACACTGAAGCTGATGATCAAGAATGTCCTGTCTAAAGGAATGCAGTACGTCCAGTCAGGCCTCCTTCATCACAACAAATGTCCCTGCTAGACAGTAGATTTTTTAGACATGTTTTACATGCTCCACAGAATGAATCAAACAGGCCTGCCCTATCAGACAGTCCAGTGCTTCTTTGAAAGACTATAACTAATGTTACCTGTAGCTAGTTTGCTAGACGGTCACTGGGGCAACACCATGCACAGCAAAGAGAGTGGAAGGGGAGGAGATTGCTGACTGAAACCGTTAATGTGATTGGTTGGAGGTGTGTTGTGTGCTTTCCCCAACGGCTAACGTCCAGTGAACCAGACTGCTATCATTATCATTTGACCCAAAATATTGGCTTTGTGTCAAATTATTTTTAGTGATTTTATTACAAGCTAAAGTCATTTACAAGCTTCTGCCTAAAAACAGTTCAGCAGAACTGTAACCATTGTGACTTCAAATCAGAAATAAAATTGAAACAAAAATTTTGTCTGCAGTAACCAAGGAGGAACGTGTTTTTGTCTCAACAAAGTCAAATCTCTTGATCTCAGAATGATATGACTAGATGTGAAACAGTGGTCTGTTATTCAGAAATAACAGACCTGAGAATGGGTTTATTGGCCAATCAGAATTGAGTATTCAACAAAGTTGTGCAATGACTTGGGGAGTGCAGGAGGTGTGACGCCAACAAATTCATAGTACAGCCATTTTACAAGAGTTTCATTCAAAGCGTTTTAACATTTACTGGGATGGAGCACTGTCTATTAATAACAAAATGAAAACTAAGACAAAACAATAGCTGGTAGAATGTCTCTCTCAGCTATTCCCTGCAATACCCACCACTGTGTACATCACGCACTGTATCTGTCTAAGAAAATCACAACTCACCCGTCACACCTCCTATAGAGAGAATATACCTGCCATATCGTCCTGAGGCCACCATTACCTCATAAAATAAAAATAAAATGATTTTCCATCTCATTCACCCCAGTTTGCATTCAACCGTTGAATTCTGTTTGAGATGTCATTATGCCCTTCAAAGGTTGAGATTTCTGGATGAACTTCTGTATAATTCATGAAGTAATAAATATTTTCTGTTCTCTATTCTATTCTACAATAGAAAAGTACATCAGAAATGCATGCAAAAAGGCTGATGTCCTGGTAAATGTCCTTAGTTTTGACCAGTCAGATACCTATTGCCATCTTGTGTGTTGAATGATGTTTATAGTGTTATAAATATGGGGAACTGTAAATGGAATACACAACTTTTATCATAAAAATGTTTTAATATTAAATATTTATAATATTTCCAATTGGAAAAGTATATTTTTGCTTGCCTCCATGAAGGTCAGACCACAGGGTCAGCTACAGAACAGTGCCCCTGGAGCTGATTGGTTTTACGAGGGTAAATCACTGACCTTTCCCTTTTAAAAGACAAACATGCTGCTCTTGATTGTTGAACGTTTAATTTCCAAAACCTCTAGTCAAGCCCAAAATTATACTTTTTGGTTTCAGCAAATAAAAATTAAGGCATGTCATAAAAGAGGCCTCTTGTCCCTCCAAATACTTGTTTCTTCCTCATACCATTGTCTTTTTGATAGGGAATAAAGCAAAATTATTTAAAAGATTGACAGGCAGACACAAACACATACGCACACAAAGTGTGGCTTTTAGTTTCCCTACAAAAATACTGACGGTGTACTCAAAAATAAGACGAACACACCCTTAACTCAGACACCGACAGAGCACCTAGTCCTCTCTTGAGAATAGCTAAAGGTGGAGTAGCTAAAAGTGCATTAAGTAAGGTTTTTACTGCACCGAATGACCATAAGATTTATGTGGGGGTTGAATAGAATTGTTGATCAGTTGTAATGACTCAAGAATTACTTTGCTAGGTGCTGAGATTTCTGGCTTTCAAAACTCACTTTCTGGCCAATACTCTAATCAAATGAACTGGCGACACATTGTGCCAAAAAGGTTTTACTCCTTGGTTTGTGCAGACTAACACCTGCTAGCCAAGGTTAGAAATGTAGGATTCTTCCAATAGTAGTTTTAATTTATTTGGAGAACATGAAACATATGATTGCTGGTTAGAAGCTCAATGGCAGTTTTACTGGATTTAGTTATGTTTCTGTGGTTACAGTTCTGCTACAGTGTAGCCATGGATGCTAGCTACAGACGTTTCTATGGTTACAGTTCTGCTACAATGTAGCCTATGCTACCTATGGTTGCAGGCTGTGTGTGTGTGTGTGTGTGTGTGTGTGTGTGTGTTTCAAATGAATACCTCCAGGACTCCAGTCCATAACTTTTCCTAGAATGGTCTTATTTGGTATTATAAGGTAATAAGATAAATCCTGATTAAAATACATTATAAGTAGTTATGCCTGTTTCAATCCAAAGTCCCACTGATTTCTTCATGTTCATACTGTATATCAGTTTTGTTCTGATAAGTCTATTTAAGTTTGTTTGAATACACCTCTCTCTCTAAGCATGCAATTTGGCAATTACTATCTTCAGCTAGATGCATACATCTAATGAGATTTTTACCTATGAGATGAAATGTGGCCTGCATATGACATGCAATTTAAAACTTGACACATATCAGCTTTTTGTGGGGTATTGTTTGTTCTCATAATGCAAAGTGCTTAAGGTACGAAATGGTTCCTGTATCCCTCAATGCCTTTAAGCAAGTAATTAAGGGATTTAACAACAAAATGTATGTTTTTACAGGAAGGTTGCTTGCATGCCTGGCTCTACCCTCACAAGAATTTATGGCGTTCTATTAAGTTGTGCTTAAAGGGTCTGTCTTGGATAAAATTAAGGGTGTGGTTTCACATGCTCCCTAAATTGCTTTTCACCAACTAAATCATTTAACATCAAAATGAAATATATATGTTTGAGGAGGACTGCGTAGATGTAAGAATCTACACTTGGGCTTATATTTTAAAGGAAGGATTTTGAACTCCACCCAACATTAAGGTAAGCTTATCAGGTTTGTCTTCTGAATCACAGCCAGCTTTCCCTATATGCTCATTACGCAATTGCCTAGGGCCCCACACATCTGGGTTTTTTTCCTGTCCTTGAAGAAACAAAAAATTAATATTTTATCATTCGCTACATTATTTGCCAGTAAATATAATGACAATCAATGGTTGTAAACCTAAAGCCAATTAATGGCTCTGAGCCAGGGGACACCCCCTTGTCATTACAACGTTACCTTTGTTATCACCCCTTCATATCACATTTAAGTTTAATAAGCCAATTTCCATCCTGGATTCATTTTAGTCAAAACTAAAAGGACACATCACACGCCACACAAAGTTGGATTAAAGATGGATACGTTGGGGTGAATCAGGCCAGCAGCAGAGAAACCAGCACCCAAGAGCTAACCAGCGCCAACTAGGCTTGGTGGTAGACCACCAGTACTACCACTGCCAGCTACTCAGAATGTGGGAGACCACAGGTGTACCACATCAGCAATCACCCACTTACCTGCTGACAGCCCGAACAAAACAACACAGATCTCCCGAGACGGGTGGAGAGGAAGGTGGTCGCGAGTGTAGAGTGCGATCCAACTCTCTGGTATGGTGAGGAGCTGAGAGTGAAAACGAGTGGAGAAGAGTTTGTAGATTTGACTGTGCTGTGCTTGACCCCCCCTGCTATACAGATCGGACCTGTCTGAGTGGAACCCTGACCCCACTACAGTGATACGACAACAGCTTGGAACATCTCCCTTGGTCCCGTCTGGCAACCCGTCTCTACCCGTCCCCACAGAAACCGGAGCTGAACCTGAACCTGTCCTGTCTCTCTCTGTCTCACTGTCCCTTGCTCCTTAATAAACAAACAATTGTTCTGTTTCACCGTGGCTCTGTGGCTGGTTTTTCACACCTACCCGCATTATCTTCAGATGGCTTACCACAACGTTTACGTTCGGTAACTTTTTTTTCAGTTATATTTTTTTAGTAACAAGCCCAACACTGTTTATCATTCTTTAAATGTCATATGTGTACACATGGTCTTTATTACAGGATGGTGGTGGGGGGCCCCAAAGAAAATCTTGCCTAGGGCCCCCTGGAGTCTAGAGCCAGCCCTGTTCTGAATTTGAAAATCACCAACATTTACAAATTATTTTAATCATTTTCATATTTGATTTTGACTAGGGGGTGGATGATCCAGGCGTAATTCAGTTATTTTAAGTATTTTATCACATTTTAAGGGATTTCTGTTATAACTTCATGGTTACTCAAAAGGGAGGATGATTTCAAATTTATGTCTTGTAGTAAATGTCTAGAATTTCTCTCCCACTTTGATAAAACACAATTATTTGTGGCAAAAACAAAAAAAAATGAGAATGAAAACAGCTTTTAAGTGACTTTAATGGGCTGTTGTCCATTGCACATACACATAGCAGTGCACATGTTAATCACCTGGAGCTAGTAACCTCCCTTGCTCAAGTGTAATGTGGGCTGGTAATAATACAACCCCTTTGACCCTAAATGCTCTATACAGGAACAGTCTTGTTCCAGGTCTTGTTCCAGTCTAGAGCAGGTCTTGTTGTCTCCAGCATGTTTCCCCTCTGGGTCTGTCAAGCCTCCAGATTAGGGTATCCTCTCCTTTATTTCTCTACATAACCTTTGCCTTGGTCACCAGTTCCCCTATACCCAGTGATGTAGTGAAGGAAATAAACATGTGGGTAAACTATGACCTCTAGTCAGTGATTATAAGGCAATCAAGCACAAATAAAAACAATAATAAACAATATATATCTATTTTCAGACATTTTTATTGTTTTCTCCATTAAAAGACCCTATCCCCACGTCGGTTTGATACCACTTACAGTGATGTGTGCTATGGATTTACCTCAGAGAGATTTATGTAAGGCTAAAAAGCTGGCTTAATTGACTTTAGGTGGGTTTATCCTCCACTACATCTCTACAGCCTATAGCCACCCAGACTGCAACAAAACCAACAAGCCACTAAACAGACCTCAAGGATTGTATGCGTTTTCATTTTCAACTACTGGATCACGAGTGACAGCAATATTGCAAACTATCGGGATTTTGGGGGGTGAAATTGTCATGTATCTCGCACTCTCTGATGCGCAGTCAGTGGGAGCAGCCGTGCGTGTTTGTGGACGTCTCCTCCCCTGTTTCTGCAGTGTTACTGCTTTTCCTTCTCGCTCATCGCTCCTTGTGCCAATGCTGCCCACCGCAAAAGTAAGACAAGGCTTCAATTCGCATAACACCAGACTTCTCTTTCTTGTCTGCCACCATCCCTTTGCTTGATATCCATCTTGTCCTGATCCGTGTACTGTGTACTGTTTGCGTCCTCTTAGTCTTTCACCATCCATTCACGCCTACTCTCATGTGCAGTCTTGTTTGATTCTTTGCGTTATCCAGCTCTGAGAAAAAGAAAAGGATCTTTTTTTGTCATTCAGAATTTCTTTTCGGATAAAAACCCTCAAATGCTATTATAAATTGACTGTTTTGGGGGGGAATTTATGACTGATACAAGCGGGACGATTGAGGACAGAGTCAATAATTTAATTTATTATTTTACGCATCAACAATCGCACGTAGCCTGGAGAGCATAAAGCTGAGAACGCATTTGATTTTTTTTCTTTGATAATTATTTACCTGTACGGAAGGTGTCGAATAAGAGGGATGTATTAAGAAGAACTAATCCGATAGTGTTAAGTTTGCTGAGGTAGGCTACCTGTCAGAGGGGAAAAATCGCGGAGAGGCACCATGGAAAGCTACGCGTCATCTCCAACAAGACAGCAGCGCAACAAGCCAACACCATTGCATTAGGCTGCTGTGTGTTTGGCAGGGTAGGGTGGTTGAAGAACAATGTCCAGCCGAGAAGGGCATTGCGTGAGTATTTGTTGCATCAGTCTACTGTAGCAGCACAACTTACTGTTTGGGATAAAGGGCTTTCTTTTCTTGCAGCTGTAATTTCCAGTAGTCTACTTGTCTCAGAAATTAACTGTCTTGTTTATTTTTCAGTAACAATTATATTTTTATTTTTATTTTTTAAAGTGTGTCTCTAGCCTACATCAGTAATATCTGATTTGTATTCTTGGTCCAGATGGTATATTTGCTGGCCTGTATGGCTGGTTTTTAGTAAGTGTTTAACATTTTCTTCATCTAGAAACCATTCCAGTCAGTTTTCATGATGATGATGAAACTCTCTATACAATCCAGTATAGTACGGAAACCTGTCTTTCCTCAGACCAATATGAAAGATAAGTTCATCTCCTAAGGCCACAAGTTCCACACTGAGTCATCTCACTCATAACTGTGCCTATAGGTGAGTATTGCAGTTTCTTATAATACTGAAAATGGTGAATGTCATTACAAAACAAAAGAGCTGCAGTTTGAAAGAAGACTAGAAAAATGTAGGCTAACATCAAATGTCTATTAAGAAATTGTGCTTTATTCCTGGGTTCCTTGAGAAATACTACAATACACCACAAGCTTTAGTGAGTTCCCACCAATCGGAGAGGTTTCTGTTACCATAAAAATGTTACCCACCCAAAGTTGGGCATGGTTGGTAGTCAGACCGGAGTGAAGTAACATTAGTCGGTTACCAATTTGTATCAATGAAGGGAAACAATCATTAAAAAAGAGTTATTACTTTAGATTTCATTAGATTAGATTAGATTATCATTTCGTATCACTGTTGAAAATGAAGGAAAGTGAATCAATGACATCACACGCAGTGCTGTGTGGGATGAGTAGTTCATTCCCTCTTCAAAAACATGATGCACACAGTGATTCATCTCCTAGCTGCTTGTTTTGGTTTAAATCTTAAAACGCTTTATATCAGGCTTTTCAGGGACATTTCAGTTCTATTGTTGATTGTGCATGTTCCAGAAGTAGCTGTCCATGGTCCTGCTTTTGGGATTTGGCACCATAGCTAGATGAAGTTTTGCTTTTAAGAAATGCTGTTGATTTGTAAGTTAACAAAAAGCACTACCCTGTCTGTGCTCTGCTGCTTCACCCTTAAATGAGAAAAGCCTGCACCCCTCACTCACATGCCTCTCTGGAGCCATGTTATACAGGTCAGAGTGGAGATTGCAGCTTTTATCTGCTGCATGCCAATGAGAGTATGTACAATAAGCCTTGTCAATTCTCTCCTGCTGTAGGTACAGTAGCCAATCTATTTTTGAATTGGTCTTAAAATTTTCATCAGGAAGCACTGAATTACAGGCCTAGGTATTTCAGCTGTTCTCTCTCTGTATCTCTCTGTTTCTCTCTCTCTCTGTCCATGTTGATGCAGACCTTAGTCCTGTGGATAACATTGCGGCTGTGCTCTCTGAGTTCTTTTTCACTTGAGGCGCTGAGGTCGCCATCCAAATGGTGCTGCCAAAAATAATACTATAAACTACTGACCCGACATCAGACAAAGTCAAAATGGCATAGTTAAAATGCAAATACAGAAGACATAGTCTGTAAATATGATATCATTAAATGAAATGAAAAGAACAGGGTGTAAAGGCACGATGTGCTGCCATGTGAGATTGAGTAGTTTTCCCTTGTAAAAAGTCGAGAGGTCTGGGGGAAAGTATTAGGATAACTGGTCCTTTTTTCCTTTTTTCTATGTTATGATTAATTTTGAAATTTCTGTTTTATTAGACAGTTTCTAGTGAACTGTCATTTTCCCCTGCATGTTAAAGGTGCAATAAAAGAAATTTTTGCAGGGGTTTGATAGGGTTGTTGATCAATATGAAGGACTCAACAATTACTTTGCTAGGTGCTGAGATTTCTGCCTTTTAAAACTGGCTCATACTCTGTTTTGTAACAAAAACTCCCCCCCTCACTCAATCACATTTTCAACTGCTCAACGATGGAGGATGATGCTACAAGCAAGCAACACATTTTGTTCAGTTTTTAAAGCAATAGTCTCACCAGCTTCTGGCAAAGTCTTAATATAGCCTCTTGATTTCTGTTCTGTTCTTATACTAGCATCCTATCATCATAGACTAATCAGCGCCATTGTTAGGAATCAGTCTACTGAACCGTTGGAGCCCACATCATTTGTTTACACGTAGAGTATAATTGTGGCTACTTTTGTGATTCCAAAGCTTTGATTACACAGTTTTTTTCAAGGAAATAATAATATAAAAATACCACATAAAAAAACATCTGAATAATATCCTCTGACTGATAATGAATGACTATCTCAACCTCCATACAACTTGCAATTTCTTCTTCTGTCTTCCAGAAGTGTGCACAAGGATTTGGACTTGAAGCGGATTGAACTCAGAGGACTTGACTCCTAGCATTGTCACGCCACCATGCTAATGCACAAGCGTATCCTGACCTGCATTCCACCTTTCACCCCCTGCCTGTTAACCTCCATGCTGCTGGTCCTGCTCCTGGGGTTCACTAATTTCTCCCTGGCCAGCTCCAGCCATGCAGCCAGCAGCGCTCCAGGCAACTGCTCCGGTGAGGACAGCTGCTCTGAAGGAGTGGTCTTGCCCACATGGAACCCCCAAAACCCCTCGGTGGGCGATAAGGTGGCACGTGCCATTGTTTACTTCGCAGCTCTCATATACATGTTCCTGGGTATGTCCATTATTGCAGACCGCTTCATGTCTTCTATCGAGGTCATCACCTCTCAGGAGAAGGAGATCACCATCAAGAAGCCCAATGGTGAGACCACCACAACCACTGTGCGTATCTGGAATGAGACGGTATCCAACCTCACTCTGATGGCTCTGGGCTCATCAGCTCCAGAGATCCTCCTTTCTGTCATTGAAGTGGTTGGCCATAAGTTTGAGGCTGGTTCTCTGGGTCCCAGCACCATTGTGGGCAGTGCCGCATTCAACATGTTCATTATCATCGCTATCTGTGTGTATGTAGTGCCAGAAAATGAAACCCGCAAAATAAAGCACCTGCGGGTGTTCTTTGTTACTGCTACTTGGAGCGTGTTTGCTTATATCTGGTTGTATCTTATCCTGGCTGTAATCTCCCCTGGGGAGGTGGAGGTGTGGGAGGCAGTCCTCACCTTCCTCTTCTTCCCCCTCTGTGTGCTGCAAGCCTGGATTGCAGACCGACGCCTGCTCTTCTACAAGTACGTCCATAAGCGTTATCGTGCCGAGAAGACCCGTGGTATTATCATCGAGACGGAGGGAGATGCCATGTTCACCAAAATGGACTTGGAGATGGATGGTCAGGGTGTCAACTCCCACACTCATCCCAAAGAGGCTCTGGACGGAATGCTGGAAGGGGTAGAGGAAGGTGGAGGGATCGATCCAGGACAAGACCAAGAGGAAGAGGCTCGACGGGAGATGGCTCGCACTCTGAAAGAATTAAAACAGAGGCACCCAGAGAAGGACATGGAACAGCTGATTGAGATGGCCAACTACCAGGTACTGGTCCAGCAACAGAAGAGCCGGGCCTTCTATCGTATCCAAGCCACGCGCATGATGATTGGAGCTGGGAACATCCTGAAAAAGCATGCCGCTGACCAGGCCAGGAAAGTGGTGAGCTGTCATGAGGCCAGTGGCCAGGAGGAGGATCCCCATACCATCTACCTACAGTTTGAAACCTCTCACTACCAGTGCTTTGAGAACTGTGGCTCACTGAAGCTGGCCGTTGGCCGCCATGGAGGAGAAAGCGGCTGCACTGTGAAGGTAAGAGGCAAAATAATTTCGGAAATTGAAAATTGCATTGTTCATTGTAAATGCAGCTCAAGATCAGGCATAAAGAAATGTTAATAATTCAACATTATAAGTTCAGTTGATCCATAATTTCTGAAGTATATAGTAGTTTCCTTCTTTCCCTGTGCCATACAGGTGGACTACCGTACAGAGGATGGGACTGCCAATGCTGGCTCAGACTATGAGTTTGCTGAAGGCACACTGGTCTTCAAGCCTGGTGAGACAGTTAAAGAGTTCACTGTTGGTGTTATTGATGATGACATTTTTGAAGAGGACGAGCACTTCTACGTGCACCTTAGTAACCCCCGTATTGCGCACCGTGCTGAAGTTTCCATCCTGGAGCCCAGCTCTATCACCTCTAGCAACAGCATGGTGGGTAGTGGCATCTCACCCCACATTCCCCCTAAGGCTGCCCTGGGCAATGCTCACACCGCTACAGTTACCATCTATGATGACGACCATGCCGGCATTTTTACATTTGAGAGTAATTCCACACGGGTGAGCGAGAGCGTTGGCAGTATGCAGGTGAAGGTTCACCGGACATCCGGGGCGAGGGGGAAGGTGGCTGTGCCCTACCACACAGTCGAGGGCACCGCCAAGGCTGGGGAGGACTATGAAGAAGTGGCCGGCAAACTGGAGTTTCAGAATGACGAGACGATGTGAGTTCAATTTGTTCTCCTCTTTGATGTGGATGTCTTGTTGCTGTCACTCATCACTGCCTTAACCAAACATTACAGACACTACATTAGTTTGTTAAACAGTCTTCCTAGATTAAGTTGGTTACCCTTGGGATGGGTTAAAGGGCAACACCTGGTGGCAAAACCACTGTTGGCCGTGTCATCACAGTATGAAGCCATGACCCTCCAAAGGGAGAATGAGTAGAGTAGAATAATACTGGAAGGATATATCTCAGAAAGGTATGGCTTTGTTTTCCTGTGTTATAAGCATTTACGTTATACATTATGTATGTATAAATTTATACACATAAAACAAATTCAGACTGTGACAGAACATTTATGTAGATCACAAAATTCATCGCAATTCTATACTCCATTCATTCTCCCATTGCATCGCAGTGTCTCTTCTATTATGTTCTGTCTCCTGCTGTATAATATTAACATTTTTAAAATGGCCAGTGTTCCCCTTTAAGGATTATTTTTGTGAGTCACAGATATGTTGAGTCTACACCTTTCATAAGGATGAGAGAGGGAAGATAAGAGAATATAATTGTGAAGCAGAAAATGAAACATTGTAGCTGCTGTAAAAAAAAATATAGAAGCAGCGCCTATAGACGAATTCAGAATCAACACACTGCACATTGAAATCTCTATGGACCGTTATTTGGGAGTTCATTGTAATGCAGAGCAATGAGAGCTCCACCACAGGAAACAAAGAAAGGAGATGAGAAAGAGAGACTAGAGGAGAGAAAATCAGAACAATGGCTAAAAAAGGAAGAGAGAGAAGGCGAAAGGGTTGAGCAGCTATTGAAACAAGTGTACGTGATGTAGCCTGTGTGATAATTTCAACAAAACAATTCACAGATGCACCAGCGGAGAGGCAGAATAAGGGGCAGAGGGAAAGGTAGAGAGTGCAAAGAGGGTAGTGAAAGTGTGATGTTTTCACTGCTATCTCTTCAACATTGTATGGAAGGATTGGCTGACTGATAAGTGCACTTTGATAGTGGTGAGTGCATTGGAGTGTCTATTGTATCTGTGATGTGTGTGATGGGCAAAAGACTGGCAATCATCCATGCTGGTCAATTCAAAAAAGAAAACGCTTTTACCAAATCAAATTCATCACAAAATGCTTTACAGTGAAACAAAGAACACCACAAATATTATTTAAAAGAAAGAAAATCCTTGCTGAATCAAATGTGTGTCTGCGTGTGTCAGGTGAATCTATTCATGTGGGGAGGATTTCAGGGCTTGTGTGTAGGTGTGTTATGTAGGTCGGTTGAGTGGGAGAAAAGGCAGGTGAATACATTGTGTCAAAAGAGAATGCAGATATCCCTATTTGTGTCTTTTGCCCTGCAGTGCAGGTTAACAGTTTGGGAATATATTTGTCTGTGTGTTTGTCAGTTTGCTTGTCTTTCTGTGTGTACATGTATCTGTGTGTTTGCCTGGCTCTGTGTATGCGTGTGTGTGTGTTACATTCACTTTAAACTCAAATCAAACAAACTGTTGCTCCAAATAGGAACTGCGAAAGAGGTTCTCAAGCAACCAGAGCAATTAAAGAGGGGTAAAAGGAGTACCAGCAGTTCTAAACATGCAACATAGAGCATGCAACAAGGTACGATAGGGACAATAGTGTGTAACAGGATCCTCAACCATGGCACATACAGATAGTTCACCCATATCATTAATACCATTGCAATAGTGACAGTAAAAGGCACTACCAAGGCTTGGGAGGAAATTTACCCAATGATGAAACCATTTGAGTGCAAATTCGCCTGTTCGCCTGTTCATAATAATAACCATTCTGAAATAATAACATCCTGTACATGGTGCATGGGATCACAAATTACATCAGAATTATATTTCTGAAGAGGTTATTTGCAAATGCGATAAATTAGTCCTTAATGTAGAGCTGTTTGATTTACACACAGACGGACTCGATTCTGCATTCAAATGGAAGCTGAACACTTTGCAAAACCTTCAACTACAGCGCCATGACTGTTCACACTGCAGCAATCTCACAATGAGAAAAGCATCTGCAGACTTTATGTCATCTGGAGTCATGCTTTCTCTGACAGTCATTGGTGTACAGCATGACATGAAGGAGAGCTGGTCAGCCATAGGAAAGCAAAATCCAAGAAGATATCTCATATTTATACCTTTTATCCCCTAGACACAAATGAGCTCCTTCTAACACTAAGATAAGACTCAAGGCATTTTCTCCTATTTCTCAAATTCAACTCAAGAGACACAACCACATATAAGCTCATGTTGATCTCATGCTGATCAAAACAAGAGATCTCCAGATGATCTGAAATAAGTGTCATTTAACTCTCCTGAATATGAGACCATGAGATTAGAGAAAGGTCTCAAAGAAAAACTCAATATGATTGTATAACTTGGTGACTTGGTTTTATGACTCCTAAGATTTGGATGCTTCTTCTCAAACATGCACAGTTTTCACATACTGCTGCATTTTTGCTACTGAAGCCATGGGGGCAGCAGCCACATAGTAGAAGCTTACTGCTATTATATAGGTCACATGTTAGCATCTCCAGATTTATCTCATAATGTCTCAAGAATGTATTCTCTCTGTTATCTCCTCCTTGCTCCTAAGGGGGTTTTAGGAGAAACATTTCAGATGTTGGTGATGATCTGATGAACAAAATGATTCAAAATTTAGATCTTCCCTGTTTCTTAAGAGATGAAGAAAAGACTCTGAGCAAAATATTTTTTCCTCCGGGCCAGTGGATAAGGACAGCTTGCAATTAGAAAACCAATGAACAGAAAACCCAAATAGGAAACAGGGAGCTATGCTTAGCTGAAACCACCTGTGGCGTTCTTAATTTAAGTAGGAATCGTTTAACTTAAGTACCACATCTCTATTTTGGTGTGTGGATGAAATGCATGGATCAGAGGTGGCTAATGCAATCAACCTTTTGCATAGCGCTATCAGGCTAAACTATCAAGTTGAACAGATTTCAAAAGGTCCTTGAAGCACATAAAAATTCATCCTGGCTGCGGCTGCAGTTTGCCTGCAGTTTTATGAGGTTGTTTCATTTGGAGCGCTCAATCAGTGCTTGATGTATGCAAATGTCACTATGTGTGTTTGCCACCGTCCTCCGTTATGCATTTCTATTTGTTTGCACGTGTGTGTGTCTCTTAGCAGACAAGTTTGCAAATGCTCTGCATATCTGTGTTTCTTCCTGCCAAAGATCCCCTTTCAAACAACAGAGCTGGCTTTTTCCTACCTGGGTGTTTCCCTGTGCAGTTACAACTTAAGAAGGCTGACACAGTCAGCAGGGGGGTTTGTGTGTGTGTGTGTGTGTGTGCGCGTGTGTGTGAGTGTGTGTGTGTGTTTTTGCTGCGTCTGTGCCTCTGTGTAATCTGCCCGTCTCTGTCAATGCATGAGCATGCAGGAGAACAAGAGAGGAGGAGGAGTTTTCTGATATGGAGCCAGGAGGAATGGTTTAAAATCCAGGCATTCTGTTTAATAAAAATTTGCCGTCTAAATTCTGCACTGCAGTAAATAGTTTAGGATTTACAGACTCAAATCTCTCAGCCAAAATAAACAGCCTGACACAGAGAACCAGTTTACATTCTGTGTTTGTGGATTATGGAAAGATCTGCACAAACCCTTTGATGCTTGCTTTTTTCCGCTTGTATCTGCTTTTGTCAGCTGCTCAGTATGTGTGGCGCTATACACTAGTTTAGGCTAAAGTGGATAACGGGAGCAGTTATATAAGCCAAGATGAAAGAGATGGGAGAGAGATGACTACTACAAGGGAAATCAATATTCTTTACTCCTCACACTTTTTGCAGACTAGATCAATAACAACCTGAGCATTCTGCCAAACACAAATAACAGCAGTCAGGGTGGTTTTGGTTAACCCGTGTTTGGAACAGCAAAACCATTCTGAACTTGTGTACTTTCCTCTAAGGAGCGTTAAAATAGAAGAGAAGCTTTGCTCCATTTAAGCAACACTGATTTGAGTTTTCTTGCGTCGAATGGACTTCTTCCTTTATTTTCACATTTGCTTCTAATATGCTAACTGTAAGTCACCGTAAGCATATATATGATTCTTGTTTCTATTAGGTTACATTTTGCTTTATATGTTGATCTTCCTCATTCCTCATTTCCCACTATGAGGAAATCTTTCCTTACGGTGGTGGTGATTTGATTAGCATTTGCAGCTTTTTTAAGCAATTTGCTCATTACTATCATCCAGTCACCAGTCCATCACAGACAGACGGACAATCACTCACACTCACATTCACATGTATGGGTAGTTTAGAGTCTCCTGTCTTTGGTCTGTGGGAGGAAACTGGAGAACCCAGAGGAAGCCCAGTTGAAAACATGGAAACTCCACATAGAAAGATCCGGGATCGGGAATCAAACCCTGGTTGATCCTGCTGTGAGGTGACAGTGCTAAGTGAGCCACCATGCCACCCTAGGGCCCCATTGATTTTTTTCTTCATTTAAACAAGTTAATCCACTTTACATCAAGGATCTCTTTTGCAAAGGAGACCTGGCTAAGACAGTAGCAGCATAGTCATTTACAGACAAAAAATTGCTAAAAATTTCATTACAAGCAATAAACAGTGGACATAAAAAGTGATAAAGGCGGGGCAAAAGCATGGGTTAAAAAACAAGGAGAGAGGGGGGGCAAAGACAAATCATCAGGGCTGTACTTGCTCTTCCAGGTAGTTTCTCACCCCGACTGTGATGTAAGTTCAAAAATCTTCCATCAATCCACCGTGGGAATAAGGGTCATAGCAAGTGAATCATATTTTATTTTCAGGTCCTCACATGATGTTTCAAAATAAACTTTCCACAGTCAGTCTTTTAAAAGATCATTTTATTGTTCTTTTCCATTATAGGAACTGTATTGCAGGTCTCTTTTCTCCCATTGGCTTGACTTTCTCGAGCATTAGACATTCAATGGTGTATCATTCATGTTTAAAAAAAAAACTTTTCCTCTGACAGCAAAAGCACTGCCTGCCTATGTCCAATCCTGTGGGTATATGTGTGGACAGAAATAGACAGCCACCCACATATCATTAGGGAGATGGAGGGAGAGAGAAAGACTCAATGTGACAGTGTAGGAGAATGTAGCGGGCTGAGGCAAACATGACGGTCACAACGAGACACCACAGACACACGTGTCGTTTGAATTGTACAAATTGTATTCCTAAGTAATCCTCAGTTTGTTTTAACCTGCTTGGGACGGGTGGGGCTTGCCATAAAAAACAATATCATGAGTTAATTATCTGTGAATCGACAATTTATTTGACCCTATCTGAATAATCTTGGTGTGGGTGGGAGGCGTGGAAGCTATTTCATGTGTTTTTTCTAGTGCTCTGGTTGAAGGTTTTAGTGTGGACGGAGCCCTCTTGTGGGGTGTTGAGCAACACATTGTTCTGCAGGCTCGCTTTCTCTACTTATTGTTCTGTTATTGATACGCTGAGTGAGAAGAGGCAAAGCTGCCACATCCTGTATGTAAGACATTCGTCACTTGGCTACAGTATTTTTTATTAGGATATAAATAATACAGTACTGGCTTGTTGGTTGCAATTTTGTGAAGGGAAAATAACCTTAACTATGTTGCACCATGCCACAACAACTTTAGGTTAACTAATGTTGATAGGGCTAGTACAAACTGGCAGTCAGCAAACATGCTTTCAGCCCCTCAACTCATGGTCACACACACACACACACTTATCAATTCCAGGACACAACAAATAAACAATTCAGTCCACCATCACTCATCACTTACTTTATTTGACCACGGATGCTCTGACCCTTCTGCCTTTAGGAAGCTGTTGGATGTGAAGATCATTGATGATGAGGAGTATGAGAAGAACAAGACCTTCATCATTGTGCTGGAGGAGCCTATTCTGCTGGAGGTGGGACAGAAACACGGTGAGTGAACGAGTCACACTCAGCAGTAATGTGATTTCTTTCATGACATTATGGTATGAAGAAACCACAAATCTGCTCTGGAATTAGTTTGGTATTCACCCTGATTCATGTTGGATTCACGTTTTTAGTGAGCTGGCTCCTTGGTTTTAAAAGAGGAATTGATATCCCATCATATTAATGTCCTCTGATCTCTGAGGTAATTCAAAGGTTGGTGAGATTCATAACTGGTCTCTTTCCAGTAAGTGGTATAATATGGAACGGATTTGTCCCTTCAGTGCTTTTCATGGACAGGTTTTATCCTTGAGGTGTCAAGTTATTGCTGCACATTAATTGTTATTTATGATTAGTATATTTCTCCAAACATTTCATAAAATTGATCACATTCACTATAATTTAGTTTAGACAGACATACTGCAAAGTCTTCCATGTGTTTGAATTATTTTTTTAAATGAGGCAACATTGCAAAAGAAAAAAATATGATTTATGATTTGATTTGGTCCAAATGAGGTATTCCGTATATCCACCTGACGATGTTGGACTTATAGCAGTATTTGTACATGCCCGTATAGAATCATTTTGGCTTTATTAATAATTGTGGTTCACACAAATGTGCTCATCCTTTGCCCCAGGAGACTCCAATGATAACAAGACAGTGGTGGGGCTGGAGGATGTCACAAAAATGGGCTGCCCTTGTCTTGGGGAGCACACCAAGCTGGAGGTGGTCATTGAGGAGTCCTATGAATTCAAGGTAACTCACAGTGCCACCTTCACCTGTCCCACTGATTTTTTTATTTATTCCCACTTTATTTGTCCCATTCGCTCTCCTACTGAACACACAGCGGCTCTTTAGATTCAGGAGAGACTGTAACAGATGGACATCCTTACAGTAGAGTAGGGATAGTATGTACACAAACAGACCACAAAGGCATTTAAGACAGTGAGGCCAGACTGTATAAGGGTGTCTAATCCTTCTCAGCATTGACTTTGAGTCCACCTTGACCCCTCTAAGCCAACTCTTTCTACTTGATTCTGTTATGTGTTTTAATTTGAACTACTACTACTCAAAGACCACCAGCTGATCGTCACATTACTTTTGCTTTCTTTGTTGTGTGTAACTGCGCGGCCGTCTGTAGAACACCGTGGACAAGCTGATCAAGAAGACTAACCTTGCTCTGGTGGTGGGGAGCAGCAGCTGGAGAGAACAGTTTGTTAGTGCTGTCACTGTCAGTGCAGGTGAGTCCCACAATCCTGAAAATGACGACTAGACCTGTGGAAGACACAGGCTGCACCAGCTGCTTCTGACCAGTCTGACAGTTGTGCTGAATTATCTTTTCACAAATGCAATGCTTCCAGTTTCACAGCACTGAATAAAAAAAAGCCCCATGTTAACAGATAATGAACTTATTATGGGGGGACCCTCCGGTAGGCTTCACTGCTACGATGCTCGCTGGCTTGTAAGTGAAATTCATTATGAAAACAAAGTCTATTTTTATGTCTTCTGGCAATGCCGCACTTAGTTTGAAAACTGCATCCTTTTAGTGTCGTTGATGTATTAAAAATGCATGATGTGGTAAATTCTATATGTGGCCCACCATAAAAACTAATTGGCCATCTCTGTCTGGACAATTAAGTGGATCTGAAGAATTTATTTAGGTGTAAGCAGTATGGGGAGCCCTTTTTTTATCTTGCCCTTTTAAAAGCCATTTATTTGCCTCCCTGGACCTCTTAGATCTGCACAAGAGCCCAGGGCATTTGAGCAAAGAGCTGAATTGCATACTAGGGATGTGTACTTTTTTCAGTGCTCTCTCCCCTCTCTCTCTTCCTCTCTCTGGTCGAGCTCATTTAATTTTGCATGCCCATATTCAAACAGATAGTGAGCGCTCTGCATCCTACCCTGTATCCCAGTCGCTGAGTCACAGCTATAAATGACAGAAAAATTTGTTCCATAGTTACAGATTTAGTGCAATCCTTTGAAAAGTTTAGCTGTCACACAGGTTTTAGAAAACCTCAAAAAAATAAAGTCGCTTGTGTGTCTGTGTTTTTCTCTTCCTTTGCCAGGTGATGACGATGAGGAGGAGAGCGGGGAGGAACGTTTACCGTCTTGCTTTGATTACATTATGCACTTCCTGACAGTGTTCTGGAAGGTTCTCTTCGCTTTTGTCCCGCCCACCGAATACTGGAACGGTTGGGCCTGCTTTTTTGTGTCCATTTCCCTTATTGGTGTTCTGACAGCTGTGACCGGTGACTTAGCCTCTCATTTCGGCTGCACGGTTGGTCTCAAAGACTCAGTCACTGCTGTGGTGTTTGTGGCCCTCGGCACTTCCGTTCCAGGTGGGTGTCTGGCCGTCTATCAGCTCCAACGGTTCTCTTTACAATCACATTTGTTTGTCTTGTCTTACCTCTGAAGTTGCCTCTGTAGTAGTAGTAGTAGTGGTGGTTGACATGCCTGCTTGGGGATAGTTTTGTACCCTTGCCTCATACTGTGCTACCTGATTCCTTTTCTCCACAGTTGTTGTGTTTACTCTCAACTGTAAAGAAAAGGTTTTGTTTGTTACTCACTGCCGGTTGCCTAATTGTAGTATTATTTCAGTATTCCCTAAACATTGAGACACAGATGTGACAAGTGAGCCCTGGACATTTTAGGATCTTCTCGCCATATGGCGAGAAGATCCTAAAATTGAAGATTATTTTGAATTGAAGATTATTTTATTCAATTTTGAATTGAAGATTATTTTTTTGGCATTTTGCCTATTAGATAGTTCAAAGTGGAGAGAGAAATAGGGGGACGACATGCAACAAAGGTCCTGGGCCTTAGTATGTTACATGGTACGCTCCTTAGCCAACTGAACCACCAGGACGCCCCGTGGGGAGGTTGCTGTACCTGTAATCTTTTTGCTGTGGTGATGTAAGAAGGGTTATGTTGGGAATTGCCCTCCATAAATTTGTTGGAAGACAATACCGAGGCAGTTACAGTAACCTTATCTTTCTAAGGGCTAATGGGATAATGGATATTGGGTAGTAGTCGTAGTAGTAAATGACCTTAGATAAAATCATTTTGGTGGGCAGAGAGCTTTTGAAACATTGTATTCTTTCTACGTTTGTTGGGGTTGAGTCTACTAATGCAGATCTCAGTGCTTTAGAAAATGGCTGTGTGGTGGTGGGATTTGCTGAGGAGAATATTGGCTGTGCTGGTGCTCAGAGCTAGATGTTGCACATGTAATTGTGCCAGAATGTTAAACATATAGACAGTTTTTTGGAAATGCCACTTGCCACATACAACTTTATCTTCAAATATTAAAAACATCCCTTTTGGCCTGTTTATTTTATCAAAACCTGAAGAAGGAGGACATTCTTTTGAAAAACTAAACACTTATTATATCCCAGTAAGAGGGATTTGCAAAACCACAAGAGAGTGGTTGGGACCGGATGTCCTAACCGTACATGCTGAACGGGGCGTATGACACAAAATGGAAAAGGTTTATCTGACAGTCAGTCATGCATATTTTCATATTTTGCACTACTGTTCCTCTTGTTTGCCTCATGCTTCCCTCATATTGTTCTCTATATTATTGCAGACACATTTGCTAGTAAAGTGGCTGCCATCCAGGACCAATACGCTGATGCCTCTATTGGGAATGTGACGGGCAGTAATGCGGTGAACGTGTTCCTGGGAATCGGCGTGGCGTGGACCATCGCATCTGTATACTGGAGGAGCAAGGGGAAGAGGTTCCACGTGTCGCCAGGCTCACTGGCTTTCTCAGTCACCCTCTTCACTATCATGGCGCTGATGGCAGTGGCAGTACTGCTTTACCGCCGGCGTCCAAGCGTGTCAGGTGGGGAGCTGGGGGGCCCACGGACAGCCAAGATCCTCACCCTCCTGCTGTTCCTCTCCCTCTGGTTCATCTACATCCTGTTGTCCTCACTGGAGGCCTACTGCCACGTGCCTGGCTTCTGAGGAAGAGTGAAACAAAGAGAGAGAAAGAGACAGCTCCTCTCCTTGTTTTTACAGTCTTAATTAAACTCATTTTCTCTCTGTTTTTGTCTACTTTCATGAGCGTTTATAAATATTTGTATCATTATTTATTATTGATACCGCACAAAATCTGATTGACTTTGGTACTTGGGACTTTTGAACTTTGCTACCACCCACTATGCTATGAAAGATAGCTTTTGCCACTGGAATTGAACTTGGACCACTTCCGAAGTGATATTTATGACTGGACTCTCTGGCGTACCATAATCAAGTCTGTCAGCATAAACCAGTGGGAGAAGTAGTGGCCCTTAAGCTCCTCTCCGAATGCTCTTTTTCGATTAACACGCTATCTTCACCCCCACCCCTGAGCTCTTTTTGCACATCCAGCCTCTTATCACTTGGCTAACATAACACATAATCCCAAACCTCCAGTATCTAGCCCCCTCTCTGTAGCGGCAGATTCAGACGGTTTATAACGATTTCTTGCATTTTGAAGGGAGTTATGAAATGGAAATTGACTGTGCATGGTGCGGCATTACACTTAGCTAACATTTATACAAAAAGAATCACATTGTCCAGGCAACAGTGATCAGCAAAAAATATTTGTGTTAACATGACTTATATTGATATTTATTAATCTATTGGTTATTCATTGTATATCATGTAAAAATGAACACGTGTCTGTGTGTGAGAGAGTTCTGTGAGAGAGTAGGTGTTGTTTATTTTTGCACGTATTGGATTTTGAACTTTGTGGTAATATATTTTAAAGTACTGGATGTTATATTTTGATATGGCTATTAATGCATTATTGTACAAGTGAATCACAGCTAAGCACACACATAAGTCAATCACTGCCTGGTGCCCTGTCCCACAAGGTCAGTTACTTTCTCATCAGTATCTTGCAGGACGCTCTCCAGGGTGCTCTCTGGGGTGTTCTCCAGGGTGCTCTCCGGGGTGCTCTCCAGGGTGCTCTCCAGGGTGTTCTCCTGGGTGCTCAAATGCCTTTTTAAACCAGGTACTACAACTTATATCATTCTACAGCAGAGATCCTGCTTTAAATTTCACTATAAAATACAATTCTCTGAGCATATTCACATTTTTTGTGAGAGTGTGTGTGTGCACGTGTGTGTGTGTGTGAGTATTTGAACTATTAGTCGGCACTAAATGGTGAAAGGCATGGCTTTAGCTCATCATAAATTTGTTGCTTCAAAAAGGGCAAGGATGATTAAAAACGTCTACACTTCTGAGTAACGACACGAGAGGGACACCATTTTTCTTACCTTTCACTCTGAAACTTTGAACATTTTTCAATGACATGACTCTTACAAAGCACAGCAGAGAGCAAAGGACCTCTTTTCAAATGAAGAAAAGTTCTGTCCTCATCATAGCACAAAGGATAAACCCTGATACAAGCGTACTGAAAGAAAGAGAAGACATTTATTTCCTAAACTGAGTATCTCCTTGTGTCGCTCAGCAAGTGACATTAAGTTCTGTTTTTTTTTTTTATTTAATCTAGATTCTGTTGAGCCATATTTATTGTAACAGTATTACAGGTATTCTTTATATGAACATTGCAGCTTTAGTTTTATTGATATGCACGTTTAATGTGTGAAAAGTGGAAATAAAAGTTGTTGATTTATTATGCTACCTTTAGAGAGCTTTTGTCTTCATTCCACAATCAGACAAAACTGTGAAATACTCTGAAAGAAAGTTGGTATGTTTGAAGGGTGTCATCAAAGACCATGTCTACGAGAATACAGATACTTTGATCTTAACGCAAACAGAATACTGTGGTTGAAATATGGATAATGTAAAAATCTTAATCAAATCACTAAATCACTTTTCAGCAATAACCACAATATTAATACTGCGATTAAGTTGTTGTTAGACACATAGTAGTAGTAGTAATAGACACCTGCCCAGCATACGTCACTCGACTTGTTCATTTTTTAAAGACATTATGTTTGTTTAAAGGCAGTGCTGGATAAACTGTGGGATGGTTACATGGGAACAACAGCAATACCAGGTAACAATCCGACTGCAGTTCACGACAGGAGGCAAAAGATTGACTTTGCCTGTATGCTAGAGTGGAGGAGGCATGTGACAATGTATTCAGTCAATATGCAATCTGCTATGGCTGTAAATACCTTCATCAAAACATTCTCATAATCAAAGTAAGGGCAATAGCTAGATTGTGATGTGCATGTAAAAATACTTCTTATATAGTAAATGTGAGCTGCTGTTGTTCCTGTGCCAGTATGCACTTACGTCACTGAGTGAGTCGCCGCATAGTTACACTCCTGTCACCAGGACAAATTCCTGTATAAAGTGATTTTGATTTTTTTAAGCAATGCATTATTGCACCTAGTGACAACTCTGATGGACAGGCTTAGGGTATGACTCCATATGTCTCAGTCACTGTAATAATACTCCAATTATGACCAAATCAAAGTAACATAAGGTCCCATGACCCATGTCTTATATCATAATTATATCAATACCAAAATATTGGTGTGCATGTAGATACAGTCAGTGGGTTATTTTTACTACTACCATCTATATCTTATTTATAGCTTGAGTCTCAGAATTGGATAAATTGTGACAATGTTACACAGAATTTGGCAGAAGACATAGAAGCTATATGACATGAGGGAAATGACACTGGGGGGAAGCAATGATCACAGTATGTAAGATTATACCCTTAAAGACCCTGATGAAGCGAAATTGAAGTTCAATTCATGACATTTGTCTTTAATTAAAAGGAGGTATGGGCAGGAGTTGTGTGAGTTGAACAGTGTTAGGGCATGAATGCTAGCTAAATGCTCAACAGCAGCAACAGATTGCATAGTATTTTGAAGGGTTGCCAATTAAAAACAGCAGTGAGGAAGTGTGATTATAGTCAAATTGAATTCATCACTTTACCTGCTGTAGCTAACATTGTGGATTAATTAATGTGCTTTTTTAAATCACTAACAAAAGGCTGTACTAATACAATACATGCTAGTATACACATTATGTTGGAAATGATCCAGTGTTCCAGCAAGAGATATTAAATAAAAAGTATGCCTCATCACAGAGCTTTTACAGCGTGGAGAAAAATGATCCATATTAAACAGGTTTATTAGAATTATTCTCATATTATTCTCATAGCCAAAGGAAGGACAATTTTTAAATTATTGTGTGTGTTTAAACTTAATCAGTGCACAATCTATTCCAGAGGAAGTGCTAGAAAAGTAAACCGTGCTGTCATTTTGATATTTAAGGTGTTGTAGTGTATTTAACAACTGGCAGATTCGCTAGTGCAGGATTCCTCACACTGCTGTATTGAACATATCAATTAAAGCTACCCAAAGGGCACATACTGTATGATTTCATAGTGTGTTATGGGCTATTGTTGTTCTTTGTTGTGGGTGTTGCATGGTCAGTAACGCAATATGTCAGACAAACTCACTACAAATCTCACTACTGTCAGATGCTTCATTCCCCCAAGTGACATTTTCCAAATTACACCAGTTGGCACAAGGATGTTTTGATGCTGCTTGTTGTTTTTCATCTAAACTGTCTCTGTCCAGGGAAATTATTATTTTTTATAGTAGCTGAGTTTGTCTTATCTCCCTAGACAGCAAACTTTTCAGAACTTTTCAACATTCAGGGATACCAAAATTTGGTTTGGGGTCTCAGTGCAAAGAGCATTTCCTGCAATTTTTCACACAGGATCGAATAAAAGCAAGTAAACACTAGCAAGAGTCCCCTAAGTGATGGTGTTGTAATAGTGTGGGGTTCTCTAACAAGCATGATTTTGGTGTATTCATGTTCTAGGGCAAGATCATTGGTAATCATGATTAACAATGTTTCTGAGTGATTATGGGTCATTGTTATGATGTCGATCCTTTGCCTGTTAGAAGAGAAGAAAGATAGGTGAAAGGTAAAGGAAGCAGGGGGCAATACTCACTAAAGCAAGCGGACAAAAACCCTAAGAAATCAAAAACCTACTATCCCACCAAAAGTCAACAGCACCAATCTAAGATCTGATTTAGGTTAGCAGCCCAATACTCAATGGACTGCCTCCTTTGTAGAGCTCACTTTGCCATGCATGTTCCCCCTAGTGTTTGCTTGGGTTTCCTCCAGGTGCTCTGATTTCCTCTCACAGTACAAAGACATGCAAGTCAGATGGACTGAAGACTATTGCCCTGTGATGGATGCTGGGATAGGCTCTGGACGCCTGTGACCCTGAATGAGCAGGTAAAAAAAAGAATGAATTATTATATGATACTTTATTGATCCGCAGAGAAATTCTCCTTTAAGCCCTTGAGCTAGTAGGAAATCAGTGTGTTGTATTGCTCAAGGACTCTTCAGCAGGGCAGATGGCTTGTTTCATAAAACCTACATACTGTAGGTCTCACATTTCTTTATTTTATTCTGTCCTCATTTATCTGTTTGATATTCAGCACCGATCACACTTGGATTTCTCATTACGGGCCCGTTTTGAACTCGAGCCACTTTAATAGGCTTACAAGAAGTGGAAATGAGACCGGGAGTGGATGAATCAGCTGTAACTTGATCACAGATGGTGAGGTAACTTCCCAGGCAGCTTTACATATGAGAAGCATATTGCAACTCAACACTGCCCTCCCACTCCAGCAGCTCTAACATGGCGATGAAGGAGCACATTGTGGGTACGAACTACTGGAAGGCTTTAATGTCTCCACTCACAATGAGATGAGATGAGATGAGATGAGATGAGATGTGATGTGATGAGATCATTGAACTTTGATCTTTGATCCCTGAGGGTAAATTGGGTCATTGCAGCAGCAAATAATAGTGAATAAAAAGGGTATAAAAATGCACTAAAATGTAAAAAATATTAAAGAATAATGATCCAGTGTCTTCATGGTACTGTAATAAGTTTATACTGACTAAAACATTCTCGCTATGTTGGCTTTTGACACATTTACAGATTTACAGATGTTTGCAGCTAACAGATTTAGACATTTACACTGTAAGAACATGCAATATATGCAGGGATGTGCAAATGTACATTGTTGGCTATTCACGTTGTCTGATTTGCAGAGTGCAAATTTGCAAATGTGTATCGTTCATTGTTCACATTATTAGATTTACAGATGGTTACTGTACTTTTACAGCAGATGCAAGTAACGTACAGAAATATCCCTTTGTTATCCATGTGAATGTGAGTTGGTGGGGCAGGTCACACTGTTGGCTTGAGAATCTGGAATCTGAATCACTGAGCAGGATCTGGTGAGACACTTTTCTCCAGCACTTTTCACTTTCCAGACCAGTAGGGTTACCTGTGAGAACAGTGCTAAATTTAGGCATGGTGGGTGGCTGTTGTCAGGGGTCAGATGGAGCCTGGAGGACCTGTGTCTCAAAAAGCAATGCTTTGGGAAGCAGGTATGCCATCTCAGGGAAGCATGGTAGCACTGCTCCAAGGAGCTAGAGCTGTAATTGTACCTCTGTGGAGACGCAACCTCCTTCCCCAGAGGATCCTCTTGATTACATGAATATGACGAATGTGACAAGTGTCATGAGGTCAAAATGAACTGCTCAGATCTTGCTAACACATTCATATAGAACATTTTCGGCCTTGTTGTAAAGATCGAAGGGTCGAAAAATCATTTTTCGAGTTAAACACAAGCATTTATAACTTAATCTGCTTGAATGCACCAATGCACTAATTGAAAATCACTATAATATTCCTATAGGGACTTATAGTATGTCTGTAGTACTTAAAAGTGATTTAATCTTATCTTACTTGATTGCATTTGTATCTCCTATGATATTACTACAATATTCCTATAGGGTAATTTTTTATATCCTATGATAGTACTATAATATTTGTATCTCCTATGATATTACTACAATATTTCTATAGGGACATGTATTACTATACTATACTAATAGCCCATAGTTTATCTGCTATGATATCAATATAATATTTTTATCTGCTATGATATTACCATGATATTCCTATAGGGACATTTATTATCTGTTATGGCATTACTATAATATTCCTATATGGTTGCATAGTTTTGACATCAATAGCATGGTATAGTAGCAGGATCACTACATTTAACCCTAACCCTCCCCCTCCCCCCATGCCTACTAGCCCGCACGTGCTGAGTTTGTCACAAAGCCGACTGCCTTCATCACATGTGTGTTTGCCATTGGTCTGGGATGATGTCATCCACAGTAGAGACAATAGACCCCACCTCCCCATTACTGTCTCCTCGCGCAGGCATCGCAGCTCAGAGTGACACCCGCTCAGACATGACGCCCGTTCGCTAAGCACTTTTCACATCACATTTATTTATTTATCTATCTATTTTAAGTCCGGCTGAGCTGTATACCTTCTAGTCCAAGCAGGTCTGGGTGTTTTGTGTTTTTTTTTATACATGCATAAACGAGCAGTCTGGTAGGTGTTACACATCTGGATCATACCAATGCATCGGGTCGTCCTACTTGGACCACTACAGACATGAGGATTTCTTAGAACGCTGCGCATAAATGATGAATATACTACGGAACTGCCACTCCTGATGTAAGTGATGTTCCGTTTAATAATGCACTTATCGTAGTAGTCTGTCGGCCTGTGGGCTCTTATTCTCTGTCCCCTTCATCAGCTGCTGTCGTAGCACTACGTGTTTATGTCTTTCTCGATAACGACGCCTATGCAACTGATGCCACACATCCTTAATCAAGCAATCACATGTATCATCATCTCGTATTATGCTGTTGACTGCCTGGCGAAGCACGGTATCAGCAATCAGTGTTTTGCGTTGTTGTTGCTATAACTGGTTATTATTTATTAAGATAAATGACTGCAGCCATGTGAAAGTGCCATGTACCTAATGAAGCAGCCAAAATATGCCGGGCCTGATCAGGAACAAACAAGATGTACAGGAGGTCTACGGGACTGGCCTGCGCCCTGCAGCATACATCAGCTTTTATTTCCCTGTTCCCTCATCATGGTTAAGGTTCAAACACACTGTGCTACCAAGCTGAGGAAAAAAAAAAAAACACCGAGAAATTAGCCAGTGCGCCATCTATTGGAGAAAAGTAAGACGCAGTGAGGGATTTGGGAGGTGGGGGTGGAACTAGGGGTTTTCTTTAATTGTGTTGCAGAATATCTGTTTGGTCAATTAAACATTTTTAAAAAAATGCTGAGTAATAATGCCATATGCACTTTATTTCTGCTCCTGGTTATAGGATACAACACAGAGCTGATGCTGCTGATGTGGGCTTTTTGTGTTCGGATAGAGGAGGCAGTGATGACTCTTGAAAACTGGGGAAAGACATCCAAAACAATGTAACAATGTAACGATGTTGTTTGATTTGTATGTCACATGTTAACACCAGAGGTTGGTGCCCTGAATGCTACAGCAAGATGCAGTGGGGGAAGCAGTGGCGTCAGTGGTAGTGGTTGTTTACTTTACTCTCTATGCTTAAAGCACAAGGGAAAATGTGTTTTAAAGCAGAATTTGAGCATATCCTACACATTGTTGGTGATCACTGTCTGTGATTTATTAAAGTAATGAATCTGAACATTTCATAGTCAAGTCTCTCTAGTCTCTGTCAACCTAATCAGTTCTGCTGCAATCCAACTGTCACAAGAGGTGCTGGGTGTCAAGGATATGTTCACCTGCTTTGGAAGCGCATGGGATACAGAGATGGAGGGGCAGATGCCCACGGCTATAATTGCCTGATGAAGGGTAAAAGGGCAGACTCAGACCCATGTGGAAATTGAACATATTTTCATGGTTGAAATCATGAAGTACAGAGGTTTTCCTCCTCTGAACTGCATTTTTTTAAGCTTTATGATTAAGACATAGATTAAATAGTAAATTACAAGGATTCCCAACAACACCAACACAAGAGCATTTTTGTTTGTGGACAAGTTTACAATTTCAGGGTATAGTCTGAGCCTAGCTTGCAAGCTGCAATCATGATTACAAATTACTAGCTTCAAAGAGGCAAAAATTTTGCAAAAGCACATCATGGTTAGCTCACTTGTAACATATTACATATATGAAAAGCTGGTTGCTCATGAAGCGTTGGTAACTGGACAGACAAGACACACTTTACAGACAGAAGAGCACCGCAGTGCATTTGCAGGAATAAATAATTTGGGTTATTACTGATAGCAAGCCAAGCAACAAAAGGACATAAGCAATCTGATTTAAAAACAAGAGAAAATAACACATCGCAATTTTAAGATGTGAGGCCTGTGTGCGTGTGTGTGTGTGTGTGTTAAAAGACAGACTTAGCAAGAGGAGCTCAGGCGCCACAAGGGAGGGAAGGCTTTTGCAGTAGGGGTTATTATAGATTGTAAACTATGCTTAATGGGTTTTGATTCGGGACATAAATACCAAGACGGTGTCTGATTCACTGACAGTAAGCTAGTTCCAGAGGGAATGAGCTCGGTAGGAGAAAGCTCTGTCTCTCGCTGTTATATGAAATACAACAAGGAGTCCTGAATGCAAATCTTATTAGGAGTGATGAATAAATCAGTGATGTATTATAGAGCAAGACAATTCAATGCTTTGTAAGTTAGAAGTTAGACTTGTAATCACTGAATACAGTTACAGAGACCGAATGAAGAGAGACCAAGACTAGCAGATTGTGACGCTCTTTTGTAATTTATGTGAGTTTGTTGGCGGTTTTGAGTTTGCTTGTTGCTTTTGCGTGTGGAAGTGAGACAGCAAGATAGGTGTGCATTGCTATATATTCAACAAGAGAAAGAAACAAAAACATTGTTCAAACAGAGGAAATGCTTAATCCTGGAGATATTTATGAGATAAACATATGCTGTTTTGGATATTGCTTTGAAATTATTATCAACAGATGTCAGGATCAAAAACAATGGCAAGATTTTTACCAATATGATGTTAACTGGATTGATTGAGTAAGAGATCTATATGACTTCTATGGTGCGTAGGACCCAAAATGAGAATTACATAATTAAGGAGAGTTATTTGTTATCCATCTTATCTATCTTTTGTTGTTGTTTGTTATCCATCTTATGATATGGGATTGAAAACTGTTGTTTCACCAGGTTTTACTGCAGTGTAAAGTTGTGTATCATCTGCATAAGTGAATGAAAGAGAACGGCAGCTTTGCAACAGCTCCACTTTATAATTGCTAAATTACCACTTTATAATATTACCATTAGGAAATATGTAAGTGAAGTGAAAATAGAAGAGGATCTAAGAAGTTGGCTGGTGAATCGGTATGAAAATAACTAAAATAGCATTTTATGACACAACTATTCAGCCCCTATACAAGTCATTTGGGTTTTTTTATTTCAGGGTATCCCAAAAGTTGTTTGTCATGATGGCAACGTCCTGTGAAGAAGGTCTAACACGGGCCAAGCAGCAGATTCATGTCAGTATCTACGTAGGGCCCTATAGCTCCCAAGATGATAAAATCACAAACACTTCCATCAGGCTCTGCAATGATAAAATCTTAAATTGGATATTAAAACATGGCTACGTTATTAGGGTAATGGATAATAATGTAGATACCACTGAGTTAGGTGTTATGATAGCCTCAAGGTGTCCTGTGTTATCATTCTCATGCACACTCATACTTTAAGACTTTAAGTCTTCAAGGATAAGACAAATTACTAGATGGTATCACATAAATTCCAGAGGGTAAACAGACTGTTTTTACCATGTTGCAATGGTGGATGTAATGGATGTAAGTTAGCAGTGGCATAATGTTACATCACAGTTACATTGTGCCATTACTTTATCATTATGATGGGCCAATATATATCGTTAGCATAATACTCGCTGATTTGGGTATTTGCGATGGAAGAGCTATCTGTAGTGTTTGCCATAAGCTTCATCCCTGAACAAAAATATTTTACTTTTGAAGTTATCGGAACGTAGATCATAAGAGTCATGTGCCCAAAGTCAATACACATTTGGTCTGTTACAATGGAGCTTTTTGCTCAAATTATGACGCGCAGTGGCAACTGATTGGCCAGTCTGGCTGTTGCGTCCATCACTCTGCGTATACTATTGGGATTAGGCCCTCACTCAAATCAATCAATGTAGTTATTTTGACTTTCTCTCAGTAGCCCATAGCTGTGTGAGCTCTTATGAGAGCGAAACATAGCAGATACCAATAAATAAATAGTATAGTGACGGGCTTACACACATTGGCAATAAACATCGCCAATTATGTGTCAAGAATTCACAGCCAACATATAGGAAATTCAGCTTTAGGTTTGCTCACCAATACACACAAGTGTTAACATTCTGTGCCATTATTTTACTATTTTATGACCCTATTGTCAACATAACACTCTCATTTGGGCATTCACAAGCCTCAAGTTATTATCACATATAAGCCAGCGTAAGTCATTTTCCTTTGTCTCAAGTAAATCCTGTCAATAAATCTGTGACTTGAATCCACATCTCCATCAATATCTAAGCCTGGCATTTCTCTTTATTTTGAGCAATTTTTTGACAATCTGCAATTTAATTTGGTGTTCGTATTGCCCACACCATAAAACAGTTGCTGATCTGACAGATTTTTGAATTTATTTTATTTCTGAAAATTACAATACTTAAAAGTATGAAAGAGTTTCTTAATTAACTGAGTTACATATGTTAACCAGTCTAGACAGTTGTCAACCCTGGCACCTAATAATTTAGCCATAGATCGGCCATCTTAAGTTGCAGTGTTTCTTCTTATTGCTGGTGGAGCATACCAACATCAATTTCAGTTTCTTTGTATTCAACACCAATTTATTTGAAGTTATTTTGTAGGCATGTGCTGACATGTAAACTGTCAAATCAGTAAACATGCATGCCTTAGATTTGACAGCACTAGGAGTAAGATCATTAGTACAGTTGAGGGTTTAAACAGCCTTTTTTTTCTACTAGCTTTGTGACCATACTGATTTGACTTCTAAAGAAATACACTGGCTAAATAACTTACTGATTTTTATCTTTTATTTATCTATGGTGGGTTTAGTGATCACATCACAGTTGTTTTTGCCAGAAACACCCTGCTTCACACTCATAGTTACACACTTACACCTGGGTCCTGTCCAATACATCCATAGTCTTCTGCTGTTGGTCGCTCAGTGGCTCCACTGGAGCAGCTGGGGGTTAAATAGCTCATTCAGAGGCACTTATCACTCAACTTGGCTAGCTGCCTTCTGTAGAGGGTGCTGCTGTAGTCATAAATGAGATATCATTCATATCTAATTCACGATGGGCGGGATGGCTTGATAATTACCTTCATCACCATGGTGATGCTAAAAGGGAGAATCTGCAGGCTGCTATGATATCGATGTCCAGGTGATGCTTTGGTACACTCTAATGTTGTGCAGC
This sequence comes from Monocentris japonica, assembly GCA_900323365.1. Taxonomy (NCBI): domain Eukaryota; kingdom Metazoa; phylum Chordata; class Actinopteri; order Trachichthyiformes; family Monocentridae; genus Monocentris; species Monocentris japonica. Next base: position 54,360 of record OOFE01046348.1, read on the forward strand.
ATATTTGAATTTCTTTGAAATACAATAGATTTTTGATGATGTTTGGTACTCTATATAAATTGAAAGTTATAAATTTCCAGGTCCAGCATTTTCCAGGTACAACATTTAGTCTGTTTTGTGTAGTTTGGCTGATGGAATTTGATGCCAAATCATGCTTGTTGGGTTCCTGCTTTTTGCACTGATGTGTGAATTTGCTTGTTGCTGGTGCATATACTGTGCCCAAAATGCACGCCTCCTTCCTGAATTTTGCCTTCAGCACACCGGAGCACTGACTCTGCACCATCTCTATTTGGAATGCGGCCTTATCCACCACTGGGAGCCATGTTTTGGCCGCTGATGTGCATGGTCCGTTAATGTCCCAATATGTTGCACAGAAAAGTAGCTAGTGCCATAGAATTAGGATCTTCCATGAATACAAGAAAAATGGCAGACTTGAAAGAAATTCCTTGAGTTTGTTCATCAGACCAAAGGCTTCAGATGCGGCCTTTGCATAGCCAGCAAACGTCGTGTTGCAACAGGTCCTCATTTTCAGCCCCACTGTACTGTAACAGTTTTTTTGAAAAGCTGGTGTTTCAGGCTAGATGTGGAGTGGATGTGATTGATGATCTTGACCACTGTCCATTGCATGCTTCAAATTATCTGATAATTTTGCAAACAATACTGTATCATTGAAGGATGCTCAGCTGTCAAACCTTTTCTCTTTTCCAATCATGGATGGTTCACCATCTGCAACTAGTGTGTGTAATGGGCTTTCCCCAAAATCCAAACACATCCAAACAAATCCAAACACATTCCTCAAAAAATGCACTCACAGCATCAAAAAATGCCTTGCTAGTTGTGTGAGTTTCTAAAGGCAGAAGGCAGAGTAATTCCTCCTTGAAATCCTTATCACTGAAATATCGTACGAACATGGAGCTGCTATATCGGTGGCATCTGTGGATACGTCCACCCAGAGCAAGAAGTGCTCAGTGGCTTTGAGGTCAGACAGTAATTTGGACATACAACTGTCAAACAGTACCTCCATCCTCCTCATACCAGTGGAGTGGCATCACACGGGTAATCATTTCTTCCGTTTTTTGTCCCCCCTGCAGTGCAATGCAATTTTGACGTCAAAGATTATGGGGATTTGCGCTTGTGTCGCCCACCTGCTCAAACCACGTCAAAGTCACACGGCGCCAAGTGCAGGCATGTTCTGTGACATTTTTGTGGTTTTACCAAGCATGAACAGATCCTATTCAACAGCTTACCAACCCATTTTGTGGATGATATAACAACTTTGACTTTGTTGTAAATCCATAATTAAAGAAAAAATAAGATACCACATTTTTCTATCTAACTATATACACATGTGGCTGTGGTGTGAATGATTGTCATCCAACATAGAACTCTCGGTATGCGCCATGACGCACAGGGAACAACATTGGAAGAATTTCAATATCTCCATACAAGGTTTTCTTCATAAAAGGCTTACTGATTGGTTAACTAGGCTGTACATTTGCTCATGGTGTTTCTGTGCCTCCCACACAAGGACATCAGTTTCTTCCTGGGAGAAGCTTTTCGTGGTGGCCATTGATTCATGAAAATAGAACCCTATATATATTCTATCAATGTAGAAAACATTGAATATGTTTGTAAAATGTTAATTGAATATAGCAAATAGCCTTGTGGGCCACTGAAAAAGTTTCCATGAGCCAGAATAGAGTAAATAGGAGCTTTTTTCCCTACTCATTTTGTTAGAGTTGAATTTGGTTAGTGTAGAGAGAAGAGGGAAGCATGCTTAAGGTGCAGTCCTGTCCACAACCCCATTCTTTTAAGTGTGAAAAGACTTTTAGGGATTACAGTTGTGTTTGTGGAAGACACAACCCTGGTGGGCCTCCTCACCAATAATTGAAATCATGTAAGGAGAGAGGCCAACTGCCTCCTATCGTGATGTGGCGCCAGCAATTCTGAGCTACAAACACTCAAAAATGTGGAAATGAGGATTGTCTTCTGACAGAACTGGCTTGCTGATCACCCCCGTGGAAATCAATGGCTCCGTTGTGAACTCAGCTGAACCACTCAAGTTCCTGGGGTCCACTATGTTGTAATGTTCTTCCTGCAGCAACCAACAAAGCTCAGCATCTCACAACCAGTTTTACAGGTCAGTAATCGACAGCATCCTCTATCAAAGCCTGGTTTTCGTCCGCCGCTTCCTATTTGAAGCTCCAACATGTTTTCCACACTGATGAGTGGGTGGTTGGCTGTCAGATGCTGTTGATGAAGGAACTGTACAATGCTAAGGCGAAGAAACAGGCTGGGAGGACTGCCACCAATCCTGCATATACCCAAGCAACCATCTGTTCCCCAAAAACACCTGCCGCCTCAAGAAGAGTAACACTCACCACACCTCCTCTACAGCTGCAAGCATGCAGTATGCCACGTTACCTGCAAATAGGGATCAAATACTGTATGTATATTTGTAGCGATACATAGTCTACTGTGTATCTTATCCATTTTGCCTGTACCATGTGTCAGTATGTACAATGTTACATGATAAGTTGTCATTATGTCCTTGCACCAATGTCATCAAGACAGGTTTCTGTACATTTACTTGCCAAATAAAGTTATTGATATTACATTTGGTTTTTATTATATATTGGATAGTCATTATGCTATGCTCAGTAATTGTGGTATTGCTTGCTATAAGGACAAACCTATTCAGAAGTACTAAGCAGAAGAAAAGGTATGATTGAAAGTATGAGTCAAATGCGTTATTCAAGGAATGCATGTAAAAGCTTTAGTATATTGCAAGTTTTCGTTAGGTATTCAGGGAAAAACACTTCGGTAGCCTTCGGACAGTTAAATCGTCTGGAAAAACGTTGGTGTATGTACAGCGGGGCATCAGGTCTCACTAACTCAGTTTGTGAGAACTGACCATGACCCGTGACCGATACACCAAACTCATATCCACATATCCACTGTAGAGTACTGATGTTAGTTCTTAATATAATGTAATCATGTACTCAATACTCAGTTGTAATTCTTACAAAGGAATGATCTCTCTCTAACACATACAGGTTTAGGAGTTAGTTACTGGGCTCAGTCCTGGCCCTAGTTCTCACTACACTATGGAGTCATTTACAGAGATCGCCTGATGGCTACTAAGAAACTGACTTGGGTTAGTGACCCGGTGATAAGGCTGTTATCTTTCTCTCTGCTCTGTACGATCTCCTTTCTGTTGCATTTTGTCTGACCAATCAGCTTGAGCACATACTTCAGAGACAGTCAGGGATCTGGCAACTCAGAGAGTTGTGTGGAGAAAACATGGGGGCGAATTACAAAAAATTGTCAAATTACAAAGCAAAAAGAAAAAGGTTGTTTCTTTCATTATGCAAGCAACAGTTTCCTGAGTTGAAAATGACTAATCAACCCCATACACTTTGTTCTGTTTGTCAGCAGTTTCCAAGTAAAGCAGATTGAGCTGGCTCATTGTAAAAGCACCGACAATTACAAACTCGCTTCATGCCCCAGACAAGAGCGGGCAGCACTTAGCCTTTGTGTTGGCAAAGCAGGTAGCTGGCAGCCCTTCATGAGGCCCCAGCGTGTTGAAGATGGATGAATCGAGGCTCAACAGCCTCATGAATGTCACATAAACATGGAGCTACACAAAAAGTACTTATGCACAGGGGCTGCAAGCACTGAACCGCCTAACCCATCAATTCTTATTCTTACAAGTGAACCCTTGAACTAACTGCTCTGGGGCAGCAGTCAGCCTTCTGGTCCAGAGACCAAAGAGAAGAGATTTTAACCCTAAACAATCTTTACCTTGTTGCATGAGTATTTTATCTTGTCTTGAACCATTGATGGTTCAGCAGAAGCAATCAGACCCCCACACTTGAGACAACCTAAATGTACAACAGATATTAACTCAAAATTTGCCTTGATTCTTGCCTTAACAATAGCCTGTATAGTTCATAAACCAGACAGGCAATCACAGCGCAGACTATACTTCAACACAAGCACCTGAAATTTAAGAATATAGAATATAGAATATAGAATATAGGATATAAAAGTGAGGCAAACTAAAAAACTTCAGATTCACTTTGGGCCTATGAATGATCAACCGGTCCACTGACAGATGACTTACTGCTTCCCAGTGCTCCTGCAGAGTGATCACCTTTGAAGAACTGGAAATCATCAAAATCCAACCACACTATTCTCTACTCATTTGACTCATGCCTTCTATATGTATCACAGTCAAATGAAATGTTGTCTTGGCTCTACATTCTATAGCCCATTTAAGCTGCTTTCTATTATCATTTTATGTCATCTATGTTGCTTTCTGAAGCATCACTTACTAGACTTACCAATGCACTAGATAGTAATTGTCAAGATTTGGCAGAATATCTGACCAGAACCTCGCCAAATAGTCCCAGATGAAAGGACAAAGCAGATAACTGCAAGACTTGTTTTTGCTGACAGTATATCCTAATGAGAAAAATTCAACATGTGGCTGTTAATGAAACATTTATTGAGCAGATGTTTTGCTTTGCTCCTGTTTTATTCTACACCTTAACTATCTCCCAAAATGGGATATCGTGTTTTTGGAGCGGTGCTTGGGTGTAGTGCAGTATCTTTACCTGCAAGTCTCAAATCTGGTGATTGTTGTTATGTTATGTTATGTTATGTTATGTTATGTTATGTTATGTTATGTTATGTTATGTTATGTTTTTTATGTCATTATGCTAACATGTTATTATTTAATATTGGACTTGTATAGATATTATTGCAATAATGTACTTTATCAGCAATTTTATTGCATTCACTGTGCTTCTTAGTGACCACTAACACTGTGACTATGTAACTGAAAAGGCCACTAGCCTGCCTACAGTTTATAGTGTGTGAGCGAAAAGTGATCAGAGTGATAGTGACTTCCACCATGATAAAACTGGGTCAATGTAACCCCCACCCCCTCCACCACAGGCAAGGCTGAAAAGGAAAAAAAGATGAGGATACCATCACCAGACTCTGTGCGTGGATATAAGCATGTGGAAACTCGAGCACGGGTTGCTTTTTCTATGGGTCTGTATATCGGTGTTGTGTGGGACTGAACCCATTCTCAGAATATTTTGACATGTTCCTTCCTCCCCTGTAGTCTGTGGTTCACTGTGTCATGTCATATTCTGAATCCCTGTGTTTTTTTATCTCCCAACTCTGTTTCTGTCAGCCGGTCTCTGTGTTGACCACAGTATCTATATTCCTTCCATTCCCACTTATAACTTTTTGCTGTTCTGCTGCCTGAAGGTTACCCCATAAATACAGTGAAGCTTAATGATAATCTGTGTTAAAATACAATAATATCTGAGAGCAGTCTTATAATTAATGGATGAATATAAGTTTAATGGCCAACCTGTTATTAACAGAAGTAAAAACAAAAATGATTAAATGATTACAATAACTTATATAACCAGATTTCCTCCTCAATAGCATTAATGATTGTATTTTATTACAAAGTGCATATGGTCAATTAATCTCTTTTTGCTGTGCCATGGTGAGCAGACTTTCCCTCCAACTGAGTTGCATAGTTGTGTGTGTGTTTTTTCCCTTTATACCATGGCCTGGGAAGATGCTCAATTCTGATTGTCCCAATGGTGTCAATTAATTTGGTTCATACCATAGCCTGGCTGAATACTCAAACTTGATTGGCTGGGGGCGGGAAGTGTTGATAACCACACAACTCTCAAGCATTAAATTGTCTCTTAAATAAATGTGCTACCATAGTGAAAGCATCCCACTGAGCCATTAGCTAACAATGAGATAGACTTTGTTGTTTTCTTGCCTAGTTTCCAGCACAACCACACAAGGTTGGCGATGCCGCAGTGTACAGACAGCAATGCAACACAATGAAAACACTGTCAATGAACTGTTTGTGTCACAGCTTTCTGCAGTTGATGCAAAATGACCTTCCACATCACGCATCTCATCTTCCCAGTTCGACGTTAGCTCACGTTAACAAACAAACTGTCTCACCATTTTCACTGTGACAATAAGGCTCACTAGCATAACGTTAGCTTACTGGCTCGTAGCTTCTTTTGGGATCAGAAAACCATCTCGTTTTTCATGTCGTGATTATGTTTTTTCCTATTTGCCAAAGTAATGAAGTAACTGTCCATATGAAAGATTGTCATGTTAATTATGGGATGGGATGATTGTGTTCCAGGTATTAGTCATACCCCTCAGGTGGTAACAGGGAAACAGATTAATGAATACCAAACACAGAGACAGTTTTAATAATGAATGCCAAACATCCAAAAATATGGATGAGTGTTTTATTTCTGGCAAATGGCCATGGTATAACAGGGATAGTAGACTTTGATGTGTATGTTTAAATGGATTCTGCATCTGGTGGTTCTTGGCCACAGCGTCATCCATTCACATCATTCATCTGTCGTATTAATAGTCAAACCTGAGATGCAACATTGGTGGTCTTTTGGTCTTGTATGTTTTTTGTGTGAGTTTTGGTATGTTAAAGAAGCAACAGATGACTTCCAGAAATGTGTCATATCATAATTTCTCTGGAATTTGGCTGTAATTTTACATTACATGTATATATAATAATTAACCATCATCCTTTTGCCTCATAACCACATTACCCAATATATATAAATAGATATATATGTGTATTTCTTAATATACTATGTCATAGAAAATAAGTGTCGTTGCTCATAATTATGAGTCTGCACTATTTAAGTATTTTATAACTGTATAACATTCATCATCTGCATTAATGTGTCGTATTTGTGTTTGGTTTGATGCAATATAAAGTGTGCCCCACTAAACGTTTGTCATGTTTGTGACATTACAGTCATAATCTAACTACTTTCTTTCTGTTTCTCTCTCCCTCTTCAATGCACAGCTTCGCCTAGACCCAGATGCCTCCCCTCCCTCTTGACGAGCGCATAGTGGTTATTCAGCGCCCTAAAAACTTGGCCCCACAGCCCCCCTCTCAAATATCAACCTCCTCAAATGGACATGTTGCCCTCCCTCCTCATCTTTACCCTCCTCAATCCCACCCTTATTCACCCGCCTGTAACTCTCTGACTCTGGAATGCAAGCGCAGATCTTCCCGCGTGCAGAAATTCAAGGGCGACCAGGCGCCGTCGTGTGTCGCCCCAGTGGGTGTCCGACACATCCCTAGCCACTGCCACAGCAACGGCACAGTAACTCTTGGGCCACGGCTGCCCTCCCACACACATACTATTGATATCAAGGTGTCAGTGGACAAAGGACGAAAAGCAGGAGGATTCAGCAACTCGTTAAGGCGCAGTGGAAGTGTAAAAGGTAGCAGAGGGAAACGTGTCTCTTTGCATTTGGATCAAGGACAAGGTGAGAAAGAAACTGGAACCGCAGGGAGGCCAGCTGGAGCCGAACACAACTCACACACAAGTCACCAAAGTCAGCTGTCCACTTCCCCTGGAGGGATTCTTCAGTTTGTCCCAGCCCAGGCACAGCAGTATAAGCTCAGGAAAGAGAAGGAAAAAGCTAGTGGCACTGCTAGCTTCCTTCACAAAAGTGACCAAGAAGTTCCCTCTGTGGGTAATAAGAAGAATTCCAAACTGGGAACTGTCTATCAAAACCATAATCCTCACAGCCTGCCCTGCCACCACAACTCAGTCCCTGTGCCCCATGCCGCCATCCTAAACTCCAACTACTCCTCACCCTCTCCCTCTCACCCCACCCATGCCCCAACCTCATTCCAGCAGCTCAGCCAGCCTCGCCCATCCCGTAGCAGGGATCACCGCCCTCATATTCTTCATGGTCTACCTCTCTCCCCCTGCTCCTCCCACGGTGGAGGTTTCCCCAGCCCTGACCATACCTGCACCATAGATTTCTTGCACCCCTTCAGTTGTGGCTGCTGGAAGTTGGTACGATGCAGAGGGTGTAGAGGGCATTCTGCTAGCTGCCAAGGTGGTGGAGGAAGTCCGTCCTCCTCTTTTTCCCGTGTTCACAATGTTGGGGATGTGAACACAGGAGGTAAAAGAATGGGCCTGAAAACTCTAGGTGGTTGCCTCTCCACCGCCTCCACCTCCAACACCTCCTCCTCTAATAGCACTGTGTCTGACTGCCGAGCAAGCCTGTTCAAACCCCTCAGCTGTGCCTCCTGCTCTGGTGAGGCTGGCAACTTCGAGAGTCCTGCTATGCTTCGTAAAAAACTTGTGGGGGGATGCCTGCCTTGCACCCCACTGTCTTCCTCCGCCCCTCTCCGAGCATTACAGAGCTGTGTGACTGGCTGCAATCCCAAAGCCAGCCAAACCGGCAGTTCCACCTGCAGTTACTGCAGCAGTGACCCCATAGTGGTGACATTTAACCCCCGCCGAGGCAAACCCCCCGGGAGAGGCATTGGAGCAGCTCATCCAATGGGTGCGTTCCAATCCGATGATGATGACTACAGTGTGCGTACTATCTGGCCTGAGGAACTGGCCAAAAAGATGACCCATTCTAAAACCCCAAAGAACCACTGTGCCGGGGTGGGAGTAGGAGCAGGAAAAAGCTGTGTGAGCAAGGGCCGAAATGGTAGTAACGGGACAGGTCTTGTCCTCCTGGACTGTCAAAACCTCCGGGAATTCACGCAGTCTCAGCTAACAGACCATGCTGGCCGACGCCGGCTTCAGCAGGGCAAGATGGCTGCCCTTGATTTTATTGGTTCTGGGTCAGGGTTTGGGCATAACGACGGCCAGAACTCCCTGAAGAGGCTCTTGAATAAAGGTGGAGATGCAGCAATGGGGGATACTAATGAGCAAGATGGAGATGCAGCATATCCTCCCTCCCCTTCTCCCCGCTCCGCCTCCCCCCAATCACCTGTTTCCTTTTCACCTCCACCATCGGTCCCTGGCACATTCATCAAACCCAAACCCAGGCAGAGAGACAGGGAGGGAGGCCATTCCCTCCCATCCGCCCAGTCACTTCACCTGGTCCTAAATTCACTTAACAGAGAGCAAGATGAGGAGAACAGTAGAGGTAAAAATTTCATACACTTCACTCGTACAAGTGGTAACTGAGGCAGGCAGAAATGAAAGCTAGTCTGTGAGTAGGGGATGTCCATATGTAGCCATTAACTGTGTCTACGTTGCTGAAACAGGCAGCAAACAGGCAGAAAAGTATAGAGGTTTAAGTCCTGTGCAGTTTAATGTTATTTACTTAGGATGAGCATTCAGTTGAATATGGGAAACTTAGTACAGTAAAAGATGTTTAATACTTTGATAATTGAAATCCCCCATCCTGTGTGGTGTTGAAAGCACATTTTGCCCTACCTTGATATTTTTACTTTTTACTGTATAACTCCAGACAGTTTCTTACTCCATTAACCAAATTAGTCTTTTCTTTTTTCCAACCCCACCAAAATATTGTTTCTACGTACTACCTCTGTTAGTTTGTCTAACGTCTCTTCCATCTCAGTTCTCTACTTTATGTTTTTTGTACTATACTTTAAACTACAACTTGACTGTATCACTTTTCTCATCACACTTCGTCTCCTCCCAGTGCACCTTTCTTTGCCACTCTCCTCTTCGTTGCCGGCTTCTCTGTCCGATGAGAGTGTGATGACTCCTGACGCAGAGAATGCTGTGGTCAGTCCCATCCTGCCCTTCCTGTTTCTGGGAAATGAGAGAGATGCCCAGGACCTGGACCTGCTGCTGCGCCTCAACATTGGCTATGTGGTCAACGTGACCACACACCTGCCACTTTACCACCTCAACTCTGGACTGATGCGGTACAAAAGGTTGCCAGCTACTGATAACAGCAAGCAAAACTTACGGCAATACTTTGAGGAGGTTTTTGAGTTCATTGGTGAGAATCCCACCTTTGTTAAGTTGGTGTGTGTGTGTGTGTCAAAGAGAAAAACGTGCGTTACCGTAGTAGACTTTGCTAAGTGTATGTCAGTAGTACCGTTAGTTACTAGTGATTTGTGAGGTTGTGATTTATTGATAATTGTTATATTGTTATTGTTATATTCTCCTTTGCCAATACGCTCACAGCTGGCAAGCATGTAACTAGTTTTCATTTGTTTAATTCAGCAAATTGAGATACGCTGTGTAGGCAAATTGTAACGCTTTTCTTGATGTTTCTCCCGTCCACAGAGGAGGCACATCAGAGTGGACAAGGAGTGTTGGTACACTGCCAGGCAGGCGTGTCCCGTTCTGCAACCATTGTTATCGCCTACCTTATGAAGCACACCCTCATGACTATGACAGATGCCTACAAATATGTGCGGAGCCGTCGTTCGGTGGTGTCTCCAAACCTCAACTTCATGGGCCAACTTTTGGAGTTTGAGAGGGACCTCAATTCTGGGGTCACTCCTCGTATCCTGATGCCTAAACTCAGTGGCCTGGAGACGCAGGTTTGAAAAAGGGAGGCAAGGGGCCAAGGGAAAAGAAGAGGGGTTAAAGCTACATCAGTTAAAGGAGGAAGAAGTTGACATGAAATTAAAACTGGATTACCAAGAGTGAAATAACACACAAGTGGTGCAAAACACATTAGAAGGGGAAAAAGTGCTGATAAATGATACACTGTCATTTGGGAAATGGTAGTGTACTTGGCATAGTGCACTTTTATTACTGTGAAACATGAGACAAATAACTGGATGGTTCAGTTGTTTAAGTAGTCGACGTAACTCCTAGACAACTTGATCCTCATCCAATATACTGTTTATAAAATAATGTGCCAATTTTTTGTATAGGCCTATTGTCATTCTCAGATATCTCTCTTCTTTTTACGTTCTGATGCCTCTTCCTTTTTGTTCCCATAGTTTACATTTACAGAAACCAGTGACATTGCTGCCATTGACCACAAATGCATGAACAAGAAGGGACACGAAGATGGAAAGGGTCCACCGTTAGTATCTTACTTCATCCACAGTACTACTCTGATGGTTTCACCACATATAGCACCAGAAAGGATATTGCGAAGCACTTTATTGCTCATGTATTTTTTGTTTGTTTGTTTTGCAAATTTTCTGTCAGTTAAGGTGATACAGTTTGTTTGATTATCACACTAAATCGCCATGAGGATGAGATTTTGACACAAAGACCTCAATTGCCATTTTTGTTTTGTATTATCTTGTTATTTTGTTCGTTTTTTGGGAACTGTGCAATGGAGCAGCATGGACCTAGTGAGGATGAGAGCAGCATTAACCCGGGAAAAATAATGATGAAAGGAAAAACAACTCGGTAACACTTTACTTCGCTATGGCTTTATTCCAGTGTAGCAACCTGTATATCAACTCATAGAAAAGTGTGGTGCAAGTATGCATTAATACTGTGTGTAGGTATGAAATCTCTCTCATGGGTAATGCACTTACAAGGCTGCAATAAAATACAAGTTCAAGTACTAACACAGTATTATTGAATGCTTACAATACTTATCTATACTTTAATACACAGGCTAATACACTGGAATAAGGCCATTGTAAAGTGTTACCCAACTCTTTTTTTTTACTATACTGATATAACAGACTACTACTTCATCCTGGCTGTCATTATACACATGACATGATTTATATGTGTGAGTTGGCAGGTATTTGTCCTGCTGTTAAAATGTGCTTTAAACAACAGACCTTTTCCAACTGTGCCCTATTCATTTTGTGGTTAATTCAGAGACAAAAAAAAGCATTTGTCTGGATTAAGTTGCATTTTTCTTTCATTTCAAACGCAGATTTTGCGTTCATTAAACCTGAAACAGTTCTGAGTGGGCTGTCGAGGGAAGAGGGAAAATGTTTCTTACAATAAAAGGGCACATGGAGATGAGAGTTAATGGAGAGGAAAGGAACAGTAGAGAGACAATCCTTCACACCTCGCTTGGCCCGTCTGACCTGCACAATATTGTCTTTCCATAGTTCCACCATGCAGTCCAGCGATCACCAAATCAAAAACGACTGTGAAATTCCAAAGCAAAACCATTTATTTCCATTTCATATTGAAAAGCTGTTCAATTAACAAGCTTTTATCTGTCTTGTCTCTCTACCTTTGTATCTGCCCATCCACCTGTCTCCTTTCATTTGGTTCTCTTTGATTGCTGATCCGGACAGACTTTTCTAGGGGATTTGTTTTCCTTATTTATTAGTGTTTTATTGGTTTATTGGTGTTTTTCCAAACTAAGGCAGATTCCCAATTAGTTAAACAAGATCTTATTTCTCCAATCTCTTTTGTTTGCCAGAGCAAACAAAACAGAGAACAGAGAAACAAAGCACCAAGCAGCAATTTTCAAAAGTTAATGTTTTGTGGCTATGTTGAATAACCTGAAACACTCCCATGCTACTCAATATATAGTTAACATATACACATAATACCTACAAAATGGAAAGAGGCGATCGGAGTGGGCAACTTCGGTGTTGCTGGCCTGACAGTGCATTCAAGGGGTCAAAGAAAATACAGATTAAAATACATCTTTTTAAATGTATCACAACAAAATCCTAGCTTCAGAATGGGGCTGGGTTTAAAGGTGTGTCCTGGCAGCCTCCAGCTGCCCATCCCTGCTTTAGCTCCCTAACCTTATCTCTGTTCTTTTTATCCTTACTTAACTTTGCCTGTACAGGTTTGTAGCATTGCTGTTTCTCTTACTACTATGCATTATTTTTATTATGAAGGCATGGAGTTGATTAGAGATGGTGACTTGGTTCACTGTGAACTCTTCCTCTATATTGTTAAGTTGTAGGCCTGGGTCCTGTCCAACATGCGCTATTTGTCACTCCTGGAGCTGAATATATTGCAAATTACAGATATCTATCACAAGAGCTATACATGTTCACAATGTGCACAATGGGTCTGCATGCGTATTATAGGTTGTAAATTGTTGATCCATATCTGCTAAGACACAGTCAAATATGACAAATTGGAAAGATCTCTCTGCAAATGCCCAAACACAGTAACACATATGTGCAATGCAGGAGTTTTGTATCTGATGAGATTGCACAAAAAAAAAAAAATCATTCAAATTTTGTTAATTTAGCATGTTTAATATCTTTGTGATTGTTTTGGTACTTTCATTCAAATTACCAATTACAATTACAAGCTAGAACTCACATGGCAGCGATTTATAATATGCACGTGAACCTCACAATAGACATTTGAACATTGTGATATAAAATGCAATTTATCCAGCTTTCAGTTGCAGGACTTTGAATGGAGCATAGCTCCATGTTTTAACATGCTTTATGTGGGGAGTTTGTGCTGCGTTCAGAACTGATAACCTAGAATTTATTAACTGTGAGGAGAATTATGTGGCACATTTTGTAAACTGATTCCATGCACATTTTGTCAGATACGCTTCCTTTTAGATCAATATGAAATACTTTTAATGCATTTACTGAATTGAAGCAACAGATTTTAATGTTTGGGGAAAAAATATCTTTTCTTAGCATCGATGGTTAACTTGTGTCAACTGTGACGTGCTTTTAAAGTGACGGGTTTGAGCCACTGGTCAGTGTTGTGCACAGGCTCTCTCAGGGGCAGGGGTGAAAATCTGAAAAAGGGCAGTTCCTAAATGCAAGGGGGCTCCATGCTCTTACTCTCTAGGGAAGAGATCTTTTAAAAATTGATTTTAAAAGCTCATGACTTTGAGAGAAGGATTATGATTTCCAACCAGTACCAGTACCTTAAAAAGGCCCAAACCTAAATCCAAACGTAAACTAAAAGCTACGCCTGCCACAGAAAACCAAATCACAAGATCCAGGAAAAAAAAAGCTTGATTGGGGCTTTAATGTTCCTCATAATTGCTATTAATGTCATTTTAGAATCTATATACATCCAAAATTGACATACTGACACAATTCTAGATTGAAGCTTGAAAGGTCAAATTTAGACAATAAAGCTCTATCAGATGTGGCTATGTTTCTAAGTGAGTGATTAAATCAGGGCAGCCTTCCGCAGGTGAGATCTTTTTATTGCAAATTATTTGATTGCCTGTCCTTGTTAGCCTTCACTTCAAATGATGCATTGCACTGGAAATGGTTGCTCGGTCTGACAGAGACCCTTAGGCCCTCTGGCCTCCTTCAGCACACCTCTAGCAGATGATCCTACGTGATCATATGAGGTTAAAGAGGACACTGGTTTGGTTAACCCATGGCTCTGCAGAGACAAAACACACATCGAAACCACAACGGTTATAATCTTTTCAACTTGAGATAAGGATTCACGTGATTAAGGAAAGACGTTTTGTTTTCATGATCTTTTAATGAACTGCCAATTGCCCCTTTTCCAGATTTTAATAATGTAATGTGATTAAAATATGCCCTGCAAGACGTTTCTAAAACCAAAATGCCTTCAGTTTAGTCTCTTTTAATTTAGTCCTCCAGTGTTGTATGCTATGATTTTGTAAAATGATAGTTTCTGAATTTTGCTTCTGGGATTAATTTCCTGGCTATGTGACTTTGATATAGGCTATATATTTTTCTACAGTCATATTTGTTCATTGTGTGCACACATATTTCAGTCTGCACATATATCTGTCTGTGTATTTACTTTTTTTTATGAGTCATTATTTTGTACAAGAGGCGCGCCACTGTTGGAGCAGTATGGCACCTTCTAACCATGTCATAAAAATAAGGATCTTCAGCTGTGCTTAGCGTTGCAGTTTTACACTTTCACTCCTATCAGACCTCACGAAACATGGGTCAACATGCCATATTCCAGTGTTTACCTCTAGCCTTTATTTCAGCTGGGGGGGAGCTCAACCAAACATGCTGTTGTAACCACCCTTCCAGCTCAATTCAAAGTTGGTCTGTTGTTAAAGCTCTTTGAAGACGGCCGATTGCTTGATTTTTATACAAACTTTATCTGCAAAGTGGTTGTCGAAGCAATTTCTTGAATCACATATTGTATGGATCTGTTGTGCGGTTCACTCACAGCTGAACTCAGACGTTTGTATTTGAGAGACACTCATCTAAGGATGCGGGAAAAAGTGAACTTTTTAACTGAACTCGTATTAACTGGGAGGGCCAGTGTCTTGGTAAAGTGTCAGTGTGTAAAAAATCTTCCATTGGTGTTTTTGCACAAGAAAAGAAGAAACAATTGGAAGAGGTTACTTTATGTATGATACGTTTTGAAAACATTGTATATCTGTGCATTGCTTATTTGTGTAAACTCAATTATCCCTGTTTGTATTTTATTGCTTATTTTTTAACGTTGTATTTCCTGTACCAAATATTGAATTCAAGGATAATGATTGATATTTGATGATACGAATGATGATGGTATGATGTAAAAAATGCAGATCACCTCCTTCCTTCCTAAAGGGGGTAAGAACTCTTCAGGTATGACTATCATAGTAACGCTGTGCTGTTTGACCCTGCTATCCCGTCACTTCGGAGAGCAAAAGTTCATGTTAACTGACCTGTGATGCTCTTCTATATCCCACCTCGCTTTTCATAATGGATTGTTTCTCTTAAGCAAATGTAATATTTTCATATTGTAGTAATTGGTCCTTGTATTTAGACAACGTTTTTATCTTCATGTACTAACTATCCTTGGTAATTCTTTGTAAAAGAGGTGCACTGTGACTAATACAATGCTGCTATATCACATAGACGTTATTTGTACGTCACATTCAGCTGATGCAAAGTGGTGAATATCACTAAGGATGACTGATGGGCTTGCATGTGGAAGCCCTGCTTACATTGTTCCAATGCAATCCAGACTTCAGTGCTGCCTCAGTGCAGTGGCTTATGAGGCCAGATGCATTGATCTATCTCAGCGTGACTGTGTGCACAAGCATAGGATTTGTAACTGTTAGGTCTTCCTTACAATTAGATAGAAAATAGAAAGCGTATATGATGGTGAACAGGCAGCGTGAGTCAGAACATTCTTAAAACCCCGTCTTACTGCTCACTGTGGGAAAATAAAACTGTGATGTATTTATTTTGGCAGCAGTAGCTCTGTTTCCTGACTAGATACCGAGTCATGTGTTAGTCATATGTTAGTTATTTCATCCAAACAAGACTTAGTCAATAGGCACATTTGACATGTTAGTCTCGCTTTCGACACATTTGTCTGAAATATATTTTTTTTGTCCTGTTCAAATTTAGACTCGTCCTGATATCAGTGCTCATCTGCAACTATGAGGATCAAGTTATTTTAAAGAATATGGAGGTAAAAAACATCAAAAATCCTGTAACTGAAAATAGAACAAAGCATATATGTGTATCACAAGTTGCAAATGTGCATATGTACATGGTAGTATTGGCATGTATATTCTCATTTGCAACTGCACGAGTTTTAATTTATAATAGCAAAACACTAAAAGGATATAAAACTGTGTCATTGTGTTTAAGCATACATCCAGATGATCTTTATAGATACAAACATCTCAACACATTTTAACAGCAGAAAGTTACATAGTTTATACTGTGTATGTCACCATTGGCATATTGTGATAAATACTTGCAGCTTTTAACAACTTGCTTTTCTTTCAGTTGCAGGACTTCGAGGTGATTTTAGCTCCATAAGAGAAAGCTACTTTGCTTTATGGCTTGTTTGCTGACTAAGCATTACTGCTAGGGAACTGTTCATCCAGCAATGCTTCCATAAATATTTGTACAAAACAATGTACACCTTTGGGCGCTACCTACCTCTGTGCACCTAGAAGACATATTGTCAATCATTTTCCAGGGATCAAGAAAGTTCAAATCTAGCAGTAGCAATAAGCTACTAAAAGTTGGCAAACAGCCTGATTCAGTAGTCTGTTTGAATTGAATGATGTCTAGTTTTCATGTAGTTGCTGTCATGTAAAAGTGTTAAATACAGACACAACTGTAACAATAAAACAATAATACAGACACAACTGCAGCTACGACATTGTATGTTATAGGCCGCTCCATAGGTAAAGATAAATTCTATATTATATAGTATGTTCACTGTTGAGGTAAACTGTTGTCTCCACAAAGTGCATTTAGAATTCAAAATGTCTGGCTTAATTTTCCTCCTTCTACAACAAAATATCATTTCAGCAAATGTGCATGATTTGGGCGTATTGGCATTGAGAACTTTGAGAAGATCTGACATAAGTCCAAATAAGCATTTGTAAATCACCTTATAACACAAAATAATATGCACAACGTCAAGTGGGCTTGTACCAAAATACTTTTTTGAGCAACTGTAGCGAGCTGTTTCCAAAACAGTGTCAAGATTATCATCCCAAATAGACTGTAGGCTCTCCATGCAACCAGGACTTCCATGACAGGAATCAAGGACTGCTGGAAAGGGCAGAGAGGATGTGTGATTGCTCATGTGGTGTGGAAAGTAACATAGAGCTTTGATACCGGCAGCATGTCAATATTTCTTTGCTGTTGTTGCTTGTGTGCTTTGTCGCCATCCCATGGAGTTGCAAGGATGCAGGCAACATACGTATAAAGTGATGTGCATGGAAACCGACTAGTGCATTGATTTATATTTGTGACTATACTTTGTCGGCATGACGTCAACCTCCCATGCAGGCAGAACAGTTGTACAATACAGAGATGCACACTAAATGCGAAGGGGGGGGTTGAAAAACAAAGTCTTTCCATGTTGAAAGTTGAGCCACGTTTTGTGCTCGGTGGATTGACAGGACCAGCACCCCAGACGGTGGCTGCTCTCAGACTAACTCAGTTCACATGCATTGTATTTTGTCTTCTGTTTCTTAAATGTTTGATTAGCAGCAGTTATGAAAAAAGTCTGTCTTGTCCTCTCTTTTGTTGGTTTTAGCTGAATATGATAATGTTTCCATAATAGCATCCTAAAGTGTGCAGTACAAAACCTGATGGCTGGATTGTGAAGTTGTTCTCCATGTTACATTTCTAGTAAACACACTGGAACTGGCTCTTTGAATAAAAAAAGATAAATAAGAACTTGTGGGAATATTTCTTCTTTTTATTTATTGTGATTTTGTTGTTTGTGATTTGCGTGCCCCGAACTCAAACATCCTTGTCAATAGAATGGTGCGCTGCGATAGGCTAAAGGCAGTCTCTCTGAATGAAGTTGTGAGTGTCTATTTGGAAATTATTGAACAGCTACAATACCATCAATAGAACTGGACGATTGCAATTGATGATTCAGATTATCACCCTACCCAGAGCTGCCTTGGTCGTCATTACATAAGAGTTGGTTTAGGATACACTGTAGTGTGATCAAGCATCTGGGGGGGGGGGAGATCGATCAGTGGGCTCTCACATCTATTGCATGTGGTCTTTGGGAGAGGTTACAACGTTCTCTGTGTCTGCCTAGCAATAACAACTACAAATAAAAAGAATGGACAGCATGTTTGGGTGTATTTGTGAGGTGTAATATTATATCCCAGTTTGGCATAACTGCTGGTATCTGTTGGTATTCTCATTTTTAAAAGGTCAAAATTCAATCAAAAGTTATATCGTTGAAAACCAGTGAAGGTGGGTAGTGTAGTAACCTGCCTTTCAAAACTAGCAAGCAGCTACCTGCCACAGTAGATATCCTCCCACTCGCTCCTGTTTCAGTTGTGCAAGTACAGATGAATCATTTTTAACCTCAGTTTGACCTCCCAACACAAACAAGTGTCAACCACATCACAGCCAAGTGTGGCAAAATGAAAAGTTTGGAGTTTCCATCAGTCTGTCAGGGGATACACCAACAGGGGCACAACACATAAAGAACGGAGAGTTTGGTGAAACAAAATGAACAACACAGCATCTTAGTCAGGGTAGTAGTAGAAAATAAGACATTGTGGTGGCGGAGGTGATGGGATAGTCCTGGTTCTGGGTGCCTCCTCAGCGTCCCAGTCAGAATCTGCACAACACAATGAACAGAGCAGCACACAGGGAAAAGCCAAAGCGTCCTCTCTGCTCCTTTTTGGTAATCCTTTGTTTACCTGGACAGGCTTCTAGAGACACATTTATCAAATAGAGTTGTTCAATGTTGTTTTTTGTCAATGTCAGTGGACAAAATGTTTCAGTTCTGAAACTGGTCTTAAATTGCAGCATGGGGTCAGGCATTTTGACCGCTGATGCAGCCAAACTTACCAGCATCATCCAGCAGATGGAGTCAATACACCACAGCCTCAGCTTATGGACCATAACACTGCCCTCCTCAGGCCCTCCACAATCACTTACAGTCATGGTAATGAACAATAAAATCAGCAATATTAAATTAAAGGACAGCTCTATGAATTGAATTGGGGGTATGAAATGACTCTCCTTACTCATTTTACATCCCCAATTGAATAATTTGAGGAAATCTAAAATATAGCTTGCTTATGTTAAAATATCTCATCAAATTCCCCAAATTTAAACTTTAGATCAAATAATAGCAAATAAAATATTGAGTTCAGTGGGTGCCAAATCAGCATGTAGAGAACAAGAGTATGGATGTATACAGCATGTATACAGCTATTTGCTCCTTGTTGCCTTTAGAGCACATTTGAACACAATTGGACATGTATGATCTTGTGTTGCCTTGAATTAATTGCAACTATTTCTAAGAGAATAAAGATAATCTCTACAATTCTCACGTACAAATTTGAATTTAATGAAATTTAAGCGAAGGCGTTCCTATCATGTATTGAACCGGAGGTCACTTGGTCACTTGTTTCCCCCACGATATGAGCTGCTACCCTCAACATTTTATGTGTGTAGACAACAATGAATGGGGCTCTACCAAGAATGCTCCAGTATTTTGATGCAAAAGAAGCTGCATGATGAATGTTGTTGACGGAGACTAACTGGACTGATATTAATAATGGAAACAGCACAGAAACTAAAGAGACTAAACTAAACTAAAAATCTCCCCATGACCATTCTCTGATTGTACATAGGTAGGTCGTTCCCAAAGTACAGTTATTGGAAAGTCAGGGTCCACATAGGCACCTACGGCAAAAACAACATTTAAAAAGCAAACGCGTAAACCAAGCGGCGTGACACGCCAGAGATTATCGGGATTTGAGAAGATAGGCCACCAGTGGAAAAAGCTGGACAGCACGGCGCCATTACCGCCAGAAGAGTAGTCTAGCAAAGATGGCGTCGGCGGTGGGCGTTACACACACAGCCGCACACAGCACGAAAGCTTCAGCCTAGCGCCAAGTGGGACTAGCGCCACAAAATTACATTTTTTTCTACGAGGCTGCTGAATAACATTTAATAAAACAATTGCATGTTGCAGAGAACAACTTCTGAACTAGGAAAAAATAGAGACAAAAGTAGCATCCAACTAGCGCCCAACTGGAACCTGAGCCGTTGTCAGCCTGAGCACCTCTTCCGCGCGATTTTCCCATGATTCCGCGAGTTTGTAGACAATGAATACGATTTACTGCAATACATTCCGCTTCCAGCTCTTCCCTCTAAAGGCTCTTTGGTCTGAGAGCATCGTGCAAACCGCTGGTAACGCCAATTACTGCCCAAAAAATAAATAAACCGAATGTATTATTTCTCCGTAGACACTTATATTTACCATTAGTACAAAGAGGGAAATTAATAGCAGATATGCCGCACAGATAATTTAATCTATAACATACATGTCCTTAAAGATATAGCTAAACTGTCGTTTGCCTGAATACAAGAGTTCACTCATTTACTAAACCGGACTGCAGCAGTCCCCATAGCAACAGAGCAGAGGATGGATATCACAACTGCACGGAGGGGCAGAAATAGCATATGATTCTGGCTTTTGTAGTGCATATTCCACATTGTATTTACTCTTAATGCTAAAAACAATCCCACTCAACATAATCATCTTGTTCCACCTCAGCGATTGAATCTGAAATGTTCTGCTTGCCCCCAATTTCCCAGTAAAGACATGGTATGACCCACCCTCATAAGAAAATGTTCACCAATGGTTTCCCCTCCCTTCCGCCTGGCAGGTACCACTCCATGCTGAGGGGCGTTTCTATCCATGTACCACACATTTAGTGCTCATTGTAGCAGAATTGCAGTGCACTGGACTGTACAGAGCAGGGTACCATCAAGGCTGT
The DNA here is from genome assembly GCA_900323365.1 of Monocentris japonica. NCBI lineage: Eukaryota > Metazoa > Chordata > Actinopteri > Trachichthyiformes > Monocentridae > Monocentris > Monocentris japonica. The sequence continues at coordinate 75,300 of OOFE01046348.1, forward strand.
TGTCTGTGAGGGGTGGGGTCCAGCTACACTGATATCACGAACATAAGCTGATAGAGGGTGAGAGAAAAAAAGAGATATAGAGAGAAGAGGGGGGAAGATTGCACCTGAAGAGGAATATAAACGGGTAAGGAGAAAAGGGGGTTCATGAAGGAGAGGAAGGAGAAAATGGGGAGAGGTCCAGAATGGTTCAAATAGACTCGGTCCTTTGCTGGTTTGCCTCTTTATCTTGTTGACAATCCATCTTTCTTTTTTCCCCTCTCTATCTGCTATACTTAGGGCATACTATAGGTCCATGTATATTTGTTCTTTATTTTTTTAATTATCGTATGACTGCTGTGCATGTATTCATTACAAATTAGATATTTCTGTGATTTGTTAATTATTGCTTATATTGGGTGGAATCTGTGTTGGCCATGGTGAATATATCTTTGGCCCAGATTGTAGGTTTCTTTAGCCTTTTTATATATTTATATTGTTAAGGCCCTTGAAAGAGGCTCAATAAAGCAGCTGTGCCTATTCTATAGCAAAATATTGATTGATATTTAGACTGTATCATTAGAGATTGACTGGCTTGATGTTTGCTTTGCAGCAAAAAATTGTTACTATTTTGGTTGAAATCCTATACATTACAGATATATTTATGAGCATAGCCTGTATCATATATCATACAACAGTGCTATGCTGTGTATTGAGATAAAACTTTGTCTCTGAACTGAACTTGTAGGCTATAGTAATTCACAGCCTAAGCTCATTTCATCACGAGTGTCATTTCAAGCACCTAGAATGGTGTATTATAAAATATTGTTATTAATAAATCCAGGATTGTGAATAGAAAATTATAAATTACACCCAGAACTCCAAATCATAACCTCCAAACATAATTTATACATTTTCATCTTTTTTGAAATATATTTTCTTATTTTGTCAAGGTGAACTATGGTATTTCTGGGGAAAAGAGCAGGAATGACAAAGCTAAATAGCAGTTCAGTCATCCCTTGGGGACAGTGACTTGTGCTGAGAATTTAATGGTGACAATTCATAAAAATGCTGGAAAATATTGAACAGGTTTCCATCCAGTAAACATCCATAAAGGTTAACTGTTATTGTGTCTGTGACTGTATGTCATCCATGGGGCCAGGATGAAAGGAGACACCCCAGTGAATAGCACCATGAGTGTCGGCCAAGCCAGGAAGCTGGTGGAGCAATTGAAGATAGAGGCCAGTTTCTGCAGGATAAAGGTAAGACTAAATGCTTCAAATTCAGATGTGATCCATGCTATTCAAAAGCATAATCCATAACCCATGAGCCAAATGTAAATAAAGGAGTGACTGGATCGCCAAAAACAAAATATTGGATTAGAGAAAGTTTGCATGGATATCAGCAAATCTTTGTTTTTAGTTTGTTTATATTGGTAAAGTTTGTAAATATTAGAATAATATCATAGTATAGTTTAATATTATACAATGAGTTACAGCGTGTTACAAAGTTCTCAAGAGTTTTCCAACTTTATTGCTCAACAATTAAATCTATGCTACATTTCATGAGAAATCTGCTCTCATGTGATGTGTTACCATGTTGCTATAGGTCAGTTATTTCCCTAATTATTACTCATGGGTTCCAGTAACCAATTGTAATTAAGGTACTGACAATATTGCACAAACTAAATATGCCTTCACTTTAGCAAAAAACATCTTTTTTGCAGTTGCTCCGGTTTCGTACATGTGCAGCCTTGTGCAGCTGGAATAAACAGAGGTCAAACTGAAAGGACAACCTACATAAAATTTATTTTGGCATTTGACATTTTTAGGTTGCAGAAGTAGAAAAGCACTGGTGACTTTCTCAAATAAACTTAACAGTCTCATGTTGGATATCCTCCAAATGCTATTGGCTTCCATCATATTCCATCAAACACAACTTGCAGAGGCATATTGCTTGTTTGAAAAACATAATCCATCATTGCAAAGGAGAAACAGAGGCTGAATGTATCAAACATTACTTTATAACACTAATATTGTCATGTTTTGTGGGGACATTTTCAGCTGCTGTTACTGATTTCTGGTGGTTGAGAGGCAAAACAAAACGCTATGGCAGCTTTGGGATGGAAGTTTTACCTTAAACAGCTGCAAGTAAAAGTTTCCACTATCAGCTGTCAGTTGTCATTAAGTTTCTTTTTACTTTGTCTCAGCAGAAAGGAATAGGTGCTTTCTTCTGTCAACACTGAAATACTCTTATGACAGTTACAGTTGGCAGCCAGTTCAAATGTCTTTCAAATGCAGATGGTCAGATGAGACATTCCAGTGTAGAAACACACACATGCTCCTTGTAGAACAAGAAGTAAATCCTTTGTCAACATTGAGAAGTCCAAGTTCAATGTAGAACACCAAAGTATAGCTACATAAGTGACTGTCGTAATATATTGTTCTATTATATTCTAGTCTCTGTCACCTTCCCTACAACAGTGAGTGACATATAAAATTCAACATGAAATTCAACTCTCTCACTATACAGTTAATATGTTGGGCTGATTCTAGATTTGGCCCTTTAAGGCAGCATTATAAAGTGGACTAATTTAAATCAGCTCTCATGGATAGAGAGTACAAATATATTGTTCTGGATTAAATCAACCGGACTGCTTAAAGGAAAATTAGAGCTATTCCAATGGGCAATGGCAGTGATAAGGAAAAAGGTAAAAAGGTAAAGTAGTCCAGGATTTTGATTAATCTGATTATTGTTATTATTTGTAGTATTAGTATTAATACTCTGCACATATGACACTTTCCCTGTACCTATGCTACCTCCTTCCATGTTCTGGTAAAATAGTGACACAGCAAACAGACAATAATGCACATGCATTTTTGCACATTGCCAGTTTTCTAGCCACATGGCACCTCTGTCCTGGACACCTAGTAATGTACATGACCAAATCTGCACATATGCTATGGAGTTTGTTGTTTTTTACAATGCTAGACTACACAGCATGACACTTTCTGTACACATGTATGGCTTTCTGTAGTGAATGTGTATGGTGCATATTTACACATCATGTATATTTCTGTAAATTCATATATCTGCTTTGTTCAGTTTTCCAATATCCCTTCCCATATAATAAGAACTATAAGTACATCCAGATATGTAATTACCTTTTTTTGCTGCTGTATTCTATTACCTTTGCTGTTACAACAACCCAATTTCTCCACGTAGATCAATACATTTTCACATTATCTTATTAGTATTATAAACACAGCATTATTGTTACTTATAGACACATTATTCACACTTTTTCCAGTCGTTTGTAAAATCATCCCCATAGGATTATATGTCAAATGTTTAGTCACATTCTTACAAGGTTATGAGAATGGGCCCAGGGCAGGTGTACTGATGAGGAAGTCCACAAGAATAAACCAGTCCCAGAAACATCACTAGATCTTCGCTCCCTCCATGTGAACACTTATTTAATGATGTGCGTGGTCCTCAGGTAGAAATATTTCAAATGTGTCTCACAGTTAAATATTAAATCTTACTCAATTCTTGATCTGATCGTGTTCATCGCTTTTTTTTTTTTTTATCTGACCATCCTCATCCTCAGGTATCAAAGGCAGCAGCTGACCTGATGGCGTACTGCGATGCACATGCCTGTGACGACCCTCTCATCACCCCTGTGCCCACCTCAGAGAACCCTTTCAGGGAGAAGAAGTTCTTCTGCGCTCTCCTTTGAGACAAATCAGGGATTGCTGTGGTGGTAAAAGTACAACTGTACAGTATGTACATGTATGTACGGCCTGTACATGTACTTCAAATCTAAATAAGACAACAGTGTACAATAGTAACCTTGCATAAAAGCTGCCGATGTACAGTACATACTCAACTACAAAATGTCGAGCTAAAATTCATAACTGCTAGTGTCTGTCTTGATGTTAGAAGGAAAGAAACAAGAATATATGGGAATTCTTGACAAAACCATTACCAATAAAGAATCATGGAGTCATCACTATCAAGACCCACACAAACAGCCATAACCTGGTTGAAACAGTGTACATCTCATGTTTAAATGTATTACAGGTAACTGCCAAAAAGGAAACACCAACATCAAGTGTCTTAAAAGGGTGTTGGTTCACTGGTGGCGCTAAATGCTGTCTCGGACGTTGCTCCGATAAGTGAATCATACATTTAAGATGCTCTTCAGATCATTTTGAAGGGTGGACATTAAGTAACAGAGAGGGAATTGCCTATAATTTGTTTCCATGCTCTTTAAACCGTTTTGTGACCACTTGTGCCCTGTAGGTGAAGGTTTATCATCCTGTAGTCATCCTTCCATCAGGACAGAAATGTCTTCATTGCCATTTACCTTGCCCTTTAGGGAACGGAGTAGAGCTCAACCTCTCCAGGGTGTTGCATCCCACATATTTTCAATACATTTTCCTCCTTTACTAAAAGGCGTTTCCTCTATTTTGGCAGTTACTTCTATCTACCAAGGACAATAGCTGATTATGAGTGGAGTATAATCATTCTTTCAAGGTTTTGTTACATTTCAACATTTCAGTCATTTCTATACTGTTGCTGTAGTGTGTGTGTGTGTGTGTGTGTGTGTGTGTGTGTGAGAGAATGAGTGTGTGTATGTATAGGTGCTACTGTGGAACTTAAGCAACAAATTTGAGCATTTGGTCATTGTTTCATCAAATTTTATAGTTCAATAGCACACGGACCCAAAACATTCCAGTGGTTGTGGAACTATAACTAATCTAAGCCATTGAAGTAAAATCGGCTATTGGGTTATTATGAGTCTGTCCAACAGTTTTCTATTCCTTTCTGGCAAGAATAAATACAGCTGTTATAATGTACTTTTACAGACAGGTGTACATTGTCATTTGAACAATTTCAGGTCTGAGATACTCTAGGGCAGTGGGTCCCAAAGTCATTCACTTGAAGATGGGACTGTGAGAGAATGACATAAGAATGTCAATTTAGAGCAGAGGTTTCACTTGGCTCATGGTTATTTCCCCACCTATAATATAAACACTTTATTTCTGTACCAAATCCTATACATCAACAAAAAAAAAAATTCTCAAATGGAGGTCCCTCAGACAAAATCGCATCAAATGGGGGTCCGTGGCCTAATGCGTGTCCAATTAGGGGCGTCCTGGACATGACAATGTTTGGGAACCCCAGCTCCAGAGACCACTCCATTTCAGATTTCTTACAAAAATCAAACTCAGCGCTTTGGATAAAAGGCAGCCATGGAATATCAAGCATTGAAATAAAAGTTTCTGTCACTGAAAATTTTAACTTCATTTCTGATTTTATTTCATTAAAAAAAAAAAAGGAACCTTCAAATGAACACGTTAAATAATAATCAGTCCAAAATCTGACACTTGCCCTTCATACCATTACTAAGAGCAATATAAAAACCAAAATGCTTTCACAGTCAAACACATCAGCCAGTATTTCAACAAGGAGCATCTACAGAACACTCTTAGAAAACAGGAGCAGCTACAGGATGGTTACATCTTTTTTGAACTAGTGACTTGTGGGTGGGTGTAAGCATCAAAACATGCATGGAACATTATGTGACACTGGGTATCAGCCTGGACATCTACATGCACTACTTGACAACTCAAGGTAAAATTGACTCACCAGAATGTCATTAAAACTAACATGCATTAAGGCATCTCACATTTAGAAAAGATTACAGATTAAAACCTAGAAATGTATGAACACCTGACTAATTTAGGCTTGTTGGTGTCTAAAATACATATAAAAATGGTATTTATTTTCATTTAAAGCCACTGGAAACACCAATCTGTGATTCCTTTGAAATGATGCTGCTTTTATCTTCAAAAAAGGTACAAGACACATGGCTTGTTTCTATTCGAAGTGAAGCTATGTATAGGAATAGAGGAGTTTTTACTTGGTTCCTGCCACTGGGGTTTTTGCGTCGCGAGGTGAGACCAGGAGAGGCCTATTTAAGTTCAGCTCAGAAATGATTTATTACAGGTGCATATACATCCTCTATAATATGTGTGTACAGCAAATAAACTGCTTTAGCCATGTAATTACAGTGGACAGAAGGTACGAACTGATGCATCATGGCCATTGGTAGACTTAAGCTGGTTGCCACAGAATGTGTGAATGAGGGTCATGTGAGGAACGTGTATGATACTTCAGAGCATTCTACACCTGTATTGCTGTAATGTTCAATCAGTAAATACACATTACACAACATTATAAAAGTCCTATGGCAGCCATTTTAAATACACCAACTAAATGAGCATTCAATGGTACTGATCTAAATGGGAATGCCTATTCTAGCCATTGCAACTGTTTTGCATTGTCCCTCGCGTTTGATCTCAGAGTGCACATCTCCTAAACTGACATTTTAACGTGCTAGACCAACTCAGTGAGTTTGGCCATGTTGGCCTCCTCCTCTAGAGCTAAAATTTTTAAAATCAATTTCAGACAGGTGATCCATCTCTAGAAGGAAAGGTTCAACTATAGTCAGTGGACTGTTTTTAATCACTCCAGCCTCAGCGATTACTCACAAGATGCTAAACTGTGGCATGATACTGTGACATAAACACACCACTTCACAACAACTTTCCAATGGCTTTAAATAAACAGAGGCAAACAGTCCAAGAGTTGAAGATGGGAGCAAAAAGTTGATATAATTTTTTTGGACTGCATTAATAAATTGTCCCCTTTCACAGAAAGAAATATGTGCTGAACTAAAACACATCAAAATGTTTCTGTGAGGCTAAAATGTTGAATCTTAGAACAAGCCAGCATTAGTGAGCATCACAAAGGAAGTGATACATCCAGTGATTAACTATAACATTGAATTGATCATAAAAGGGAAATCCAATCTAAAACAGAAAGCACATGCAGAATTCCATTGATCTTGTTGTAGCTAAATATTGTGAACATGAACAGCTGTCTCTAGAAATTAGACTGTGATGTCTTCAAGAGACACTCTGAAGTTGCTCCATTGTAAGTAGAAGGACTTTGTGGACTCAAAGAATTCTTGTTTTGAGATTTCCCACCCGATCCACCTACTTTATAGCAATTGTCACTGTTCTGAACAGAGAACGGTGCCCATATCCACAGAAACTTCATGTACTTTTACAAAGCACATGAACTCGGTCTTTAATTCATTGTCATTGGTGTTAATGCTTACAAATCTAGACCCACCTGTCAAAGATCATGAGATGGCTGGGTGTGAATTCTGTTTTGGGTGGATTTCCAATCGTAGGATTTCACTATTTTATACTTAAAAATATGTTGACTTTGTTAAACCTCATTACTGTGTGCAGTATCAGTTCATATATGGTGTAGCTCAGCATATTCAAAATCACTGAAGAGGTAAATGTTTTGAGACTTTCAAAAGTACAAAACAAAACAAAGAAAAAGAATGCACGCTTTATAGGAAGGAGTCGCACCATTCCCGAAGACAGCCATAGCAGTCACCTTGCTGTTTGATATTTGCCCCACAAGTGTCCTTCAGCCAGTCCCGGAAAAGCTCCTCGTCTTTCTTTAGCACCAGAAACTGCCCGAGGACAACATATGCCTGTGGTTGTAGAGATGAACGGGAGGAGTTAAGAAAGACATGCAAGTATTTGCAAGAATTTCCTTGATTAATCACACATTTCTCTACATTATGAAAATGTTGATGTTAGTGAAGCCTAAATGCCAAATAAAAAGCGCAGATTTTTCACTACTACTACGTTATCATTTGGTGCATGAGGGATGCTAGTGGGAGTTTAGCCTAATGAAACATGGGCTCTGGATAACTTTTGCACATCAGATTTTTCTTTAGTTCCTTCACACCAATTTCCCAAAAATGTCCTTTCACTTTGATAGTAGAGCACTTGGTTTAAATGTGACAAAACAAAAATTGCATTTTAAAAAAGGTGCAACATGTAGCTCTTAATAAATAAATTATTAACTTAGAGACATTAGTGTAATTACCGTTAACAACCAAGATCATCAGCAAGAAGATATGTAGCCTCTACACTGCATTTACACTGTGTGCTTAAACAATGCTATACATGTTGATAGTGCATAAAAATATAAAGCAATCAACTTTACATCACCTTGTCAAAGCCCTTTTCCTCCAGTCTTTTGCCAAGGACCTCTCCAATGCCTGCAAGAGCCATCACAGACTTCTCCCCCATGGGCTCTGCCACAAAATCTTTGTGTTTCTGGGATGTCGACGACATGGCTGCTTTGTAGGCGGTCACAGATCAACAGGTACTGAGCTGTAATGCAAAGAACACAATGGAAATTAAAAATAATTACCCTTCACTTTCAACGGAGACTTGACTGGAATGATTTGTGGATCAAAGCATTTTACTCACATTTCATTTTTGTTGGGAAAGAAAAATACAAACATCCTCATTATTTTGCTACAATATCCAACTAACATGAGCTTTAACAACTTTAACAAATGTAAATAATGAGATCAAATGCTCTACACACATCAAAATGGGAGACCGTAAATGGTTAACCAGCAAACTATGTGTTGAGTTAGTTTTAGCTTTGTTTTAGAAATATTTGCTTGTCTCAAATGTTTATAAAATATCACACTGCCATGCTGAGTAGCAATTGACAGTATAGTAATTTAAGATGCACTGGTCCACATGCTATTTGCTTCTCTCTTGTAAACATTTGGGTGTCTATTATTCAATGAAAAAGTAGGTTGGAAAGCCAGATTCAAGAAATTAAACAATATTTTTGCAGAGCATTAGGCTGTTTTAGCAGGTAAAACTCCAAACTCCTTTCTTCTCAACTTTTCAATCATATTTTGATTATAAGAAACCTGGTTAATATGCCTGGCTTATGGCTAGTTCATGCTTCACACAGAAACAAATGTGATGGACTGCATGCAGCCAACGTGAAGCAATTATGGCCAAAGAGTGTAGGCGCCTTGGCCGCACTTAGGAGCCATGTGCGCAGTCACGCATCACCTGAAATTTAAAACTAGGCAGACAGCACCACAATAACCTAAATGCACTTCCATCAAGGATTGGCAGCACAAAGAGGAACCGGAAGCACTGGCTGATTCCAGTGGGGTTTTTTTCTTGTTGGGGGATTTGGAGAGATGTATTTTCTTACAGCAGCGTTGACTTTTCAGGCCCCGAGAAACATGATTGACATGTCTGTATTCATGCAGAGCTCATGTGTGTCAAGCCACAGAGATAGCATGAACTAGGCATTACTCCGATATTAATGTGGATGTGGCATGCAAACATCTTACTCCTTTTACTTTTCACCATCTAAACTGGTACGCCTAAACTGCTTTACTAGAAAAAGACCTTTACTGGAGCAGGGCCAATAGCTGGGTTACTCTGTACATATAAATATGATCACTGACTAATGCTACGTCCA